>MU700198.1:24502-34605 GCA_026770625.1 Nicotiana glauca
GATATGTTGTGACGGCACCTAGTCTCTACGACTAGGTAAGCCTAGTATTTGCGGAATAATAAAAATGAAAGAATAAATTTAACAACTAGTTATAACAGATATTTAAATAACCGTGATAAATGTCGCTCGGCATATGCAATAACCACTCTCGAATATACACAAGTTCTCCCCAAGACCGGAACATCATAAGTCACAAGCTTCTAAGATTTGTCTAAATGTTCTATATATCAGTATCTAGAAAAAGTAAGGAAGAACAACACAAAAGAGATGGAGAGGGGACTCGGAGGTCTGCGGACGCGGGCAGGTGCACCTTGAAGTCTCCGGAACAGCAGCAAGTATGCAACTAAAAGCGAGGCTGGTAGGAGGTACCTAGATCTGCACATAAAAATATGTGCAGAAGAGTAGCACGAGTACACCACCACGATACCCAGTAAGTGCCAAGCCTAACCTCGGTTGAGTAGTGACGAGGTCAGGTTAGGGCCCTATAAGAATAACAGTACAATATACAGGAATAACAACATGGGATCTCCCGAGATACCGTCTCGTAGTTCCAAAAGTAAATTTGCAGGGGATCTCCCGGGTTACCGTCCCATAGTCACAAAGTAAATATGCATAAGGGGATCTCCCGGGATACCGTCTCGTAGTCTCAAAAGTAAATATGTAGGGGGGTCTCCCGGAATACTGTTCCGTAGTCCCAAAGTAAAAATGCAACTGAAAACAATTGAAGTAATAGTTACAGCAAGAAATCCTACAATTTAGACTAAGCACAAGGCAAGGAAAGGCAGGAAAATCCACTAAGCATTCTGCATAGAATATTCAGATAATCATTTAAGGCACGTAAACATGATATTCTAGGCTAAACAGGATAATTACACATGCTGATATAACTCAAATAAGAAGAACTAGGTTATTACTTAGTAAAAATCGAATTTTACGATAAATAGTTTGTGTACTCAATCGTCACCTCACGTACACGGCGCTCACATATAACAACGGTATCAAATCCTAAGAGGAGTTCCCCCACACAAGGTTAGACAAGTCACTTACCTCGAACCAAGCTCAATCAATCGATAACAGTGTGTTTTCCACGAATATTCGACTCTGAGTGGTCCGAATCTAGCCAAAAGCAATTCCATATCATAAATACAACTATAATAGACTAATCTAATTAATGAAATCAAGACTTTAACGAGAAGTTCGAAAATCGCCCTAAAAAGCCTTCCCGGGTCCACGTCTCGGAATCGGGTAAAAATTACAAAATATGAACAACCATTCACTCACGAGTTCACTCGTACCAAAATTATTCAAATCCGATATCTAAATCTCAATCAAAACCCAAAATCTTAGTTGAAGAATTTCTTCCCATTTTTCCCAAATTTCCAACCCAAATCTGAAATTAAAAGATGGAATTAATAATAGATTAATGTGATATAATCAAAATTAAGTGTAGAATCATTACCCAATCAATGTCTCTGAAAATCCCTCAAAATCCCGTCCAAATCCGAGTTCTGTAACTCAAATTTTGATAAAAATGGTTAAACCCTCGATTTTGAATGTTATATTCTGCCCTGGTACTTCCTTCTTCACGAACGCGGAAGGACCCTCATGTTCACGAAGTACAAATTAGTTTTCTTCACTTTTCAATATCCAGACTTGGCTCCCGACCTCCTAACACAATTGCAGTTTAATTCCTTGAATTTTTACTCAGATTTCAAACCTCCACATTGTTCGATTTAGCTCTAAATTATCTTTTTGACTCGAAATCACTTTCTGCAAGGCATTAAACACACAATAAATGCAATTCACTATCATTTAAGTTCAAACACAAGTAAAATACAGTAATTATAATGTAAACTATAACTAAAACACAAGTTTCTAGCTTACCTTTACAGGGGAAAAAAGGAACTAATCAACTAAAAAAAGATATAACCATGGCATATCGACTAAAAAATGTATTGCACTCTATCACCAAAATTAATGATAACCCCAATTATGAGTTATATAAACTCTCTTTGATCGCTCAAGATTTCAATATTAAGATGTTAATGAAGTACCTTCATTAATGGAGTTTCATTTTATTTCTCACTCTTCCTTATTAAATTGTTCTAAATTTAATAATAAATTTTATATTTTTAAAAATAATCTAATATTTGATTTTTTTAAATTTTATTTTTAATGACATATTTTCGTTTAAAAAAAGGTTCCTTTTAAGCCATTGGAAGAACAAAATGATTTACGAGAACAACACAAATTACATTAGTGCTTTAGCAGGACACTTACAGATCGAGTACGGTTAGTAGAGAATAAATCGAGATTCAGCAAAAAAATTATTCTAATACTTAAACTACTGTAGCGTAAGATCATGTGTTAACTAGCACACAGTTACACACAAAGCAAATAGAGAATTAAAATTAACACAAGAATTTAACGAGTTTCGGCTAAGCCTAATCCTGGGGGCAGAAGCAGAGAGAATTTTCTACTATGAATGAAAAGAAAAGCACAATACAATTTACAGAATCCCCAACTACAACCCATATATGTAGATCCCAAATAGTTCCAAACATATAAGAAAAAAGTTTCTCAATTTGACAAGGACAATAACTTTTCCTTTCCCAAATCTATTAGGACAATGGATTTTCCTAAACCTAATGAGTTTCCTAAAAATACAAGGAAACAATTCTAGCCACAAAATAACAAATCTTCCCCTTGGCTTAAATTCTCTTCATCAACAGAAAAAACGTCTTTGTACATTGCCCTCAACCCTCGCGAGGGCTTTACCCTTTACCGCACACATCAACCAAGTCTAGGCAACGCCTAAAATTATTAAGAGACTCAATCTCTTCAGTCATAGCACTAATCCGTCGATTTGGTTCTGTACCCAGTATAGATTCTGAATAGCTATAACACTCAAACGCATCAATGATCTCTGCAACTGCCAAAGCAAATCCCAAAGGATTCGTATATCCAGGAAGATTCCCATCAACTACTTTTCCAAACCTTTGTGGTCGGTTGATCGCTCTCTTCTCTTTGCCTGTTGTAATGAGATACGGTTATTGTTGCGCTGGTGCATCAAAAATATCATCTTGATAAATTTTTGTACCTCCTCCACTTCCTTTACTTTAGAACTACTGGGTTGAGCTAGTGGAGATTCAATTTTTAGCTTTATGCGGTCACTGATACCATGATCTGTTTCTACTATTGCCTTCTCCCTCTAACTGTCCAGTGAGGCAGATTCATTGAATGTACATCCCTACTGATAATAATTCCTGGAGTCTTTTGATATGTGCACCGCAACCTATAACCTTTCACTCCAGTTGCATACCCTAAAAATATGCACTTCTTTTCCCCCGGCTTAATTTTTTCATCCCTCACATGAGCATAAGCAAGACAACCAACTATTTTTAAATTTGAATACTCAGCAGGCGAACCAGACTATACCTCAAAAGGAGTTTTGAGCTCAATAGTTGTGGATGGAGATCTGTTTACCAAATAACAAACTGTATTGATTGTTTCAGCCCAAAAAATCTTGCTAACACATGAGTATGAAGGCATGCTTCACTTATTACAAAATGTTCTGTTCATACGTTCTACAATACCATTTTGTTGTGGTGTTCCGACACAAGTGCGATGTCTCACTATGCCCTCTCTGCTGCAGAAACTATCGAACTCATAGTTGCAAAATTCCAACCCATTGTCAGTTCGAAGATGCTTAACTTTTCTTTCCGTCTGCATCTCAACCATCATCTTCCATTTAACAAATATCGGAAATGCCTCATCTTTTATTTTCGGAAAATATACCCACATCATCTTCGAGTAATCATAAATCAAAATCATAAAATACCTGGCACCACTCTTGGATTGAATTCTGTTCTGACCCCACAAGTCTGAATGTATATAATCTAACTTGTCATTGGTCTTGTGCTCGACTTTCTTGCTGAACTTTACCCTTGTCTATTTACCAAATACACAATGCTCACAAAAATTCAAACCTTGATTTTTGTACCCATTCAGTAAATTCTGCTTACTCAACAAAGATAATCCCTTATCACTCATATGACCAAGTTGCAAGTGCCACAACTGAGACTGATTCAAATCACGTTTTTCCATAAGCTACAAGAACTTCCCTTTCAATTATACTGGCCTGAAGATGATACAATTTAGAATACTGTTTATCCTTCATGAGTACCATGGAACTTTTACACACTTTAAGTATTCCATTCTCGGAGTGAAACCTATATACTTGACCATCCAAAGTCGAAAGAGAAATCACATTTCTCTTTATCTGAGGAACATGCCAACACTCAATTTTTCTAATAATCCCATCAAACATTCTCAATTCGATGTTTCCAATCCATGGATTATCATCTCCCATTTAGACAGATCCACTTATTTGCTTATAAGTTGCAAACTAATTCTTGTGTAGACACATATGGAAAGTAGCATCAGAATCAAGAACCCAAGAATTCTGCCCATGACTAGAACTCACAGCACAGACTTCCCCTACACAGTCACTATCATGAGAGTTATTGTTAGTGTCAATAATATTTGTCTAATTATCTATTTTCTGCTTCCGTATTTTCTCCGTCAGCTTAGGACAATCTCTCTTGTAATGACCTTGCTCCCTGCACTCATAACAATTTTACCTCCTTGCTCTAGACTTTGATCTGGCTGCTGACTTTTTTCTGTTAAAATCCTTTTGTTGCGTTCTTCCTCCACTCACAAGACCCCCGCCCTCAATTTTGCTGTCTGGAAAGCTCTTTTTCAACTCTTTAGATTTTATTGCATTACTAACATTATTCTCACTCTCAATTTTGGTATCCACGTTCTTCAAGTCCATTATAATTGAATTAAACTCATCAATGTGAGTTGTAATAGGTATACCTTCATTCATACAAAGATTGTATAATATCTTTTTCAGGTAGAGACGGTTTATCAGCGATTTCTTAGAAAACATATCTTCCAGCTTCTTCCATATCATTGCCGTAGAAATTTCTTCAACAAATTTTCAAAGAACGCTATATGTAGCGCTCATGAAGATCGCAATCAAGCCACAAAACAACAATTACCAATAGAGACATCTAAAAGATCCAGAATATCAATGATTCCCTTTTCCTTTTTTATTATTTAATTTAAAATAAGGTTAAATTATAAATAAATTTTATCCAACTTAAAATCAAAGACACATTTCTAATTGTACACCATGTATCGATATGGTATACCAAACATTAATCAGAAAAAAAAATTACCATTTAAAAAAAATTATTAATCCGATTATTATAATTTCGACAAAATTTTGTTTACGAATCAAACTATTTCGTGGAGCGCCATCAAATCAAATTTACTGTTATTCACACCTAACCCAAGTTGGTTGGTGATAGAAAAGACACTCGCCATCTTTTTCTACAGCCGTTGTAGACCCCACAGTTTAGATTCCCAAACGACAAAAGTTAAAAAGCAATATATTAGCAAAAAAGGAGAAACGACAAAGTAAAAAGAAGGGCAATAATAACTTTACTTTAATTGTTTTGACTTTTCAACAGCTTTCACTTCATGCGTGGAAAACAAGGTCACCAGGTCTCCGTACTTCTCACTATTTACCTGATAATCTTGCTGTCTTATAGGATAAGTATCACCTCACGCATTTATTTTCTCGAGTATTGCCATTTCCTTACACATAATTAATTAACGTTAACAAATTGTACTTCAATTAAATACTATTCCCTCCTGTCCAAAATAAGTGATTTTTTGGATGTTTTCACACAGAATAAGAAATTCACCTTTAAGCACTAATTATCTATGGAATTTACCATATTAATTTTTACTATCTCATATAAACACTTCTAACACATATACTAACATTATTTACTCCAAGAACAATATGGGAAAAAAAATAATTAATTCATTTTTGAAATATGAAAAAATCACTTATTTTGGACCATAAAAAAATTACAAAAAAATCACTTATTTTGTACAGGAGGGAGTATAATTCATTAACCAAACTTTCACTTTTATTTTCTGTCTATTTTTGGGCAGGCTTAACTTTTAGAGTACTATACATTTTTTCTCTTTTTGGGCAGATTACCATTTACTCGTGATTTTTTATGTTTTTTTCGATTTTTTTTCTTTTCGAAATCAGTGTTTGGCCATAAAAAATTTTATTTTCACTCAGATCACTCACAAAAAATAAAAAATAAGTTAAAACTATATTCATGTCCAAACACAACTCTAATTTTCAAATATTATTTTCACTTGAAAAAAAATTTTTTTTTTTTTAAATTTTAAATTTCTTATGTCCAAACGCCCGTAATTATTGTATTTTCGTTCTCTTTCTAAATTGATTTTACTTTTATTTTCTTTTGCTTTGAGAATTTTCATTTAAACCAGATTATCCAATTATACCAATTTATAAAAAATATTATACCAACCTTTGTTTTTCTTTTTGTAGGTTCAGATAATTACTAGAGCTAAGAATAATAAAGATTTCTCCTCTAATTCATGTGCTTAAAATGATAATAAATATTCTGTTATAAATCCTTGGGCAAATAAAAGAAGCTCGTTAGCTCGATGTTGTGAAGGAATTAACTAATTGCCTAACTGTGCACTAACGATCTAATCTGTCTTAACTATATTAGTTAGTGAAGTGTAATTAGTTGTTAGTTAATTATGTTGGTAGTGGAGGTTAGTTAGACAGCTGACACCAATTAGCACTGTATTTATATATATGTGTAATTAGCTCATTTGCACTACTGTTTTCATTGAGAATAAAGAGAAAATTCTCTCCAAAATTGCATGCGTTCTTCTTCTTTCATTTGTGTTTGCTCTGCTTCAATTTAGATCAGGATCTCTGTGAGTTCTTTCATGGTATCAGAGCGAGCTCTCATCAATAAGATCTAAGGATTGTACTTCGCGGATTGAAGACGATCGAGAGATTTATTGACAATTCTGTAAGAAAACGATTTCTTATCTGAATTGTAGCAAGCCCTAGATTCAGTAGATAAATTTTATTTCTAATTTCTATTTTGATTGGAAATTCTTCTCTTCATCTGTAATTGACTGAATTTGTTAGTGTATAATCATTGCGATTGAGGATGAATCTGATTCAGGAAGCTCTGTTCCTACTCCGGTGGTGATTGATCACAATCATCCTTTGTATCTTCATCCTTCTGATGCCACTGGGTCCTTATCAATTGGTATTCAGCTTATAGAAATAGAAAACTACACTTTATGGGATCGAGCCATGAGAGTTGCACTCCTAAGAAGAAATAAGCTAGGTTTTATTGATGGCACAATCACTAGAGATACTTTTGGACCAGCTTTAGGACAACAGTGGGATAGGTGTAATACAATAGTAGTTTCATGGCTTACTGGAAACGTGAGCAAAGAATTGCTAAGTGGAATTCTATTTCATTTTAATACACTCTTAGTTTGGAAGGAATTGCAGGAGAGGTTCAATAAAGTGATTGGATCACGTTTGTATTCTCTTCACAAGGAGATCTTTACTTTAACACAAGGAACATCATCTGTGTCAGTGTAGTATTCGAGATTGAAGGATTTATGGGATGAGTATGACTCAATGATGCTACCTCCTTCATGTGCCCGTGAGAAATCAAAAGATTTTGCAGTGCATTTACAGTATCAACGTCTATTACAGTTTCTAATGGAACTGAATGAAGGTTATAGTCAAGCAAGGAGTCAAATCTTAATGAAATCCAAAGTGATTAATGTGAATCAAGCATATGCCTTGATTGTTCAGGATGAGATCCAAAAACTTGTGGCAGGAAGTAACTATGTCACAATTGAAACAATGGAATCAGTTGCATTATTCATAGCCAGAAATAGTGTGCCTAAATAGAAGAGAAGTTGGGGTATAGAATGTGACTATTGTCATGGAAAGGGTCACACAAGAGATGGATGTTTCAAGCTGATACATTGTGGATACTACAACAAGAAGGCTCATCTTAAGGAAAACTGCTACAAGTTGATTGGATACCCTGCAGGTTTTAAGTCCAAGGCCAGAGCTAATATGGTGGATGGACATTCTATGCAGTCTGAGACTAGTGTAACCAACCAAGAAAATATTAATTCTGCTAGCACTACTGCTCCAATGATCATACCGGATCAATACAATATGCTGCTCAATATGTTTAGCAAGGATTCCACTTCTGAATCAAGTGCAAACTTAACAGGTAAGTGTTTCCTTGTTAAAGATAATGCAATATATTGGATAGTGGACACATGAACTACAAATCATATGACAGAAAATGAAAGTTTGCTATTGGATGATGGTAAAGTAGGAAGTGCTGGGAATGTGCAAATGCCCACATGAGAGTCTGCTAAAGTGACCAAGATAGGAAACAGTCCTTTGGGAGAAGGTGATACCGTTAAGGATGTGCTTTGTGTACCAAGTTTTAAGGTTCAATATATTGTTAGTGTCTAAATTGACAAAGGAACTGAATTGTTGTGCAATGTTTTTTCCTGAACATTTCATATTTCAGGATCTTTGCACTGGGAAAGTGAAGGTGACTGGTAGTAGGGAAGATGATTTGTACATTCTCAGAACACACCATAAGGAAGCTAGAATAAATGGAGCAAAGGCTATGACAATGCAACAAATGGAAGAACCTGAGATTTGGCATGGGAGATTAGGCCATGTGCCCATGGCAGTTATTAGAAAGGTTTCTAGTTTTAGAAATAAGGATGCTTTTAATTTACAGCAGTGTGTTGTGTGTCCATTGTCTAGAAAAATAAGATTACCATTCTCTGTAAGTACTAGTAGAGCAGATGAACCTTTTGCTTTGGTACACATGGATGTATATGGCCCTTATAAAGTCCCAACCTATAATGGAATGAATTACTTCTTGACACTGGTAGATGATCACACAAGGTGGGCATGGGTTTTCTTAGTGAGAGTAAAATCTGATGTATCTGAGTTGCTCAAAATATTTATTGTAATGATCCTTAACCAGTTTGGAAAAATGATTAAAGCCTTCAGGTCAGACAATGGATCTGAGTTTTTTAATATGACTTGTAAGGAATTGTTTACATGTCATGGGATTTTGCATTAGAGTTCTTGCCCTTACACTCCTTAGCAGAATGGAGTGGTGGAAAGGAAGCATAGGCACATCCTTGAAATAACAAGAGCAATCAAGTTCCCATCTAATTTGCCAATTAGATTCAGGGGCACATGTGTTGAAGCAGCAACACATATAATAAATAGGGCATCATCTACTATTTTAAAAGGTATATCACCTTTTGAAGCATTGTACAGCAGGACACCCTCTTTGGCTCACATAAGGGTGATAGGCTGCCTTTGCTATGCAAATGTTTTGCCTAAACATGACAAGTTTGGTCCAAGAGCAGTGAAATCAGTGTTGCTAGGATATGAAGTTTATCATAAAGGATACAAATTATTTGATCTGTCTAACAAAGTATGTTTTGTTAGTAGAGATGTTATATTTCATGAGAGCATATTTCCCTTTCAAGTTACTCATGAAAGGAAAAACTTTTAAAGTCCTGACATTACAAGCTTGAAAAGGTTTTGTGTGGTGGATGAGTTAGACATTGCAAGTAGAAGTATTCTGCATGATCAAGATGTTGCAGATTCTACTTCACAGCAAATTCCAAGTGCCTCAGCAAATATTGATCAAGAGAACCTTGATTCTCCTTCCCCAGATGAAGATGTGACAGACTCAGTTAAACACACATAAGCAGTGGAAGAACATCAAACAACAACATCATTGACTAAAAGAAGATCGCGGAGAACAACTAAGCCACCTATTTGGCTTAAAGACTATGTGAGGACTGATAAACAACCAGGAGTACACACTTGTTTATACCCAATCTCAGGTGTCATTAGTTATGACTCCTTGTCATCCAAGTATCAAAGCTTCATCACCAGATTCTCTACAGAAGTTAAGCGTGTCTAACGGGTGGGCCGGGCCGGGCCGGGCCCGAATTTTTTTGACCCGTACGGGTCCGGTTCCGGGCCGGTTACGGGTTAGATTTTAACGGGTTTAACGGGTTCGGGTTAATCCGGGTAAAAATTGAACCATAAGGGTTACGGGTTGAGGGGGCCGGGCCGGGCCGGGTTTAGTGTATTTTTA
>MU700198.1:35958-66745 GCA_026770625.1 Nicotiana glauca
CAAAAAATTAAACCGTTCAAACCCAGCCCAGCCCCCTTACCCAGCCCAGCCCAGCCCCCCCTTACCGGTCCGGGTCGGTTCCGGGTTCTACCGGTCTGGGTCGGTCCGGAACCGGTCTGACCCAGCCCGTTTAACACCTTTAACAGAAGTTGAGCCCAAGAATTATGCAGAAGCAGTCAAGGATGACATATGAATAACAACAATGCAAAATGAGATTAAGGCATTGCAAGACAACAATACATGGAATGTCTTTTCCACCAGGAAAGAGGGCCATTGGTTGTCGATGGGTACAAGATTAAATACAAAGCTACAAGTGAAGTGGAAAGGTTTAAGGCAAGGTTAGTCGCAAAAAGGTATAGCCAAAGAGAGGGATTGGATTATCAAGAAACATTCTCACCTGTTGTCAAGATGGTAACAATGGGGGTTGTTGTTTCATTAGCAGCAATGAATAATTGGGAAATTCATTAAATGGATGTCTACAATGCTTTTTTGCAAGGTAATTTAACTGAAGAAGTTTATATGGAGTTGCCTCAAGGATTTATTTGTGAAGGACAACATCAAGTTTGTCGACTACTCAAATTACTGTATGAGCTCAAGCAAGCTTCTCGACAGTGGAACATCAAGTTAACATCTGCATTAATAGCTCCTGGGTTCTGTCAGAGTCATTTAGATTATTCTTTATTCACAAGAAAGGTTCAAGGGAAAATAGTGGTGGTCTTAGTTTATGTTGACGACCTGGTAATCACCGGAGATGATGCCATATTAATACAGGAGACCAAAGAGCACTTACAGCAGGCCTTTAAAATCAAGGACTTGGGGGATCTGAAGTTTTTCTTAGGAATTGAATTTTCTAGAATCAAAGAGGAAATTCTGATGCATCAAAGAAAATATGTATTAGAACTTATATCAGACATGTGACTCTCAGGTGCAAAGCCAGTCAAGGCACCTTTGGAGGTGAACAAAAAGCTTACAATATTGGAGTTTGACACTCAGTTTGGGATTGAAGATGACAAAGTTCTTGATGATTCTAGTGCTTATCAAAGGTTGGTTGGGGGACTTCTCTATCTCACCATGACTAGACCAGACATTGCATTTGCAGTGCAGTGCAATGCTTGAGTCAGTTCATGCATTGTACTAAAACGTCGCATATGGAGGCCGCCATCAAGGTGATCAAGTATGTCAAGCATTCTCCAGGCTTGGGGATATTAATGTCTGCAGATGCTTCATCTCAGCTTACATCCTATTGTAATGCAGATTGGGCATCTTGCCCAAATACTAGGAGATCCATTACTGGGTATTTGCTCAAGTTTGGGAGTTCTTTGATCTCATGGAAGTCGAAGAAATAAACTACAGTATCCAGAAGCTCTGCAGAGGCAGAGTATCGAAGCCTGGCATCAACTGTTGCAGAAATAGTATGGGTGACTGGCTCGTTTGAGGAGTTAGGAGTGCATATTCAACAATCAATTTCTTTGCCATGTGACAGTAAGTCAACCATTCAAATTGCTGCTAATCCAGTGTTTCATGAGCGCACAAACATATTGATATCAATTATCATTTCATTCAAGAAGATGCAACTTGGGCTAGTTCATCTCATCCATCTCCACTCTTCAGAACAACATGCAGATATTCTTACTAAGGGCTTGGGTGTCACTCAACATCATTATTTGCTATCCAAGCTAGGCATGAAGAACATCTTCATAACTCCTAGCTTGGGAGGGAGGGGTGTGTGAAGGAATTACCGAACTGCCTAACTGTGCACCAACGATCTAATCTGTCTTAACTATGTTAGTTAGTGAAGTGTAATTAGTTGTTAGTTAATTATATTAGTAGTGGAGGTAATGCAGGTTAGTTAGACAGTTGGCACCAGTTAGCACTGCATTATATATAGTTGTAATTAGCTCATTTGCACTACTGTTTTCATTGAAAATAAACAGAAAATTCTCTCCAAAATTGCATGCGTTCTTATTCTTTCATTTGTATTCGCTCTGCTTCAATTTCGATCAGGATCTCTGTGAGTTTCTTCAGATGTATAGAAGTTTTCTAACGTAGGATAAGTAACAATATGGACTTTTGATCTTGTGGAGTTCTTCCAAGAATATGAGTTCTGTCTATGAAGTTCTTCTTATCTTAAATATTTCTAACTTAAGATAAATAGCATAGACTTTTGATCCTGTTGGAGTTCTAACGTGTAGCATAGACTCTTATTAAACAAATACAAAAACTTTACTTTTTTCATTTTTGTCCAAGATTAACGCCTCGGTTTGCATAATAAAACTACGCTTTTCAACTCTTTCTCAAATGCACTATAATTGAGATTTGTAAAATCATTGAGACAAATTATTTTCTTAATAACTTCTTCGTATAATCCGTTTGGTCAAACTTCAGAAAAGTTAAAAGTGTATTTTAAAAATAAAATAAAAACTTATTTTAAAGAGTTAAGGTGTATTCAGATTAAATTGTCAAACAATAAGTGCTACTTTTCGAAAAGCACTTGTTAAAATAAGTCGATTTTGAAAATTTGAACAAACTAAACTAGTAGTATTCGATTTGATAATTCATATTAGGCTCCGCCATTTGGCTATAGAATTTGGGAGTTTTTTTTTTCCAAATTTTGTTTTCAAATATCTGTTTGTTTATAAATTTTACATTATTTGGCTGATTTTGAAAATAAAATTTTCAAATTACAAAAATAATTCTAGAGTAGTTTTTGAAGTTTCTACTCACAAACTTCAAATTCTTTTTTCAGGTAAAATACATGTTCAAAAACAATTTCAATTCAAATTATTTATTCATTTTTTTGAAATTTCAACTAAATTTATATTCAACACTATCTAGATCCCAAGGAAATTTGAAAAAACTGCATATACAGAAGACAAAAGCTAAATGAGATGTGAAAGCGGGACAAAAAGTCACAAAACGTAGATGTCGATACTCTGGCTTTTTCTTGTCTTAATACCAGTACTAAAAATCATCTAGAGTCTAATGGATCTTCGACGTGTAGTAAAGAAACCATTTAAAACTTGGACAAAAAAGGAACAACATCGTTTCTTTCCAACTGTTGGCCGCATAAAACTACCGGCAGTTCCTCTCTTCGCGCAAACCGTTGGCCGCGTCTTTTTTCCTGATTTTATGCGCTTATTTCATTCGTCATTCAGCTCGTCACCTTTCGTCAATTATTTTCTTTAAAATAAATTGTACAAGTAAGTTTATTCATTAATGTAAGGATATCACCACTAATGCGAATCAGTAGCATTTTATTTTAGCAATAAAATGTTAGAAAGAATACTCACTTTATTATGTTTACGGTAATTAAGCAATACGTCATCAGAGACATCATCGGCTGTTTCGTTTACTACTGTCCAAATTCTTTAATTGGCTCAAACTTATAAACTCGGTAATCCTACCCAATAGCTAATTTTCTAAGTCAACTGTGTGAATTATATTGGAACTGTTTGAGTACTGTTGATGTGTTTATACTGAGTAAAGTGGAAAGTCTGTTGCTGTTGTTCAACCATAAATTTCACTGATTATCTTATATATAATAAAAGGAGAGGCAAAAGCACATTATTAAGACAAATGGCATAACCACAAAAAAACCCAAATGGCAATATTAAGAAACGAAAATTCTTAAACTAACTTTTTAACTAAAAAAAACTTCTTAAATTTGAATTAATTGGTTACTCTATTTGAATTAATAAAATAATCATATTATAATTAGCTATATTAAAAAAACAAAAATATAAAAAAAAAAAAAACTACTCATTCAAATTGGGGAGTAGTTTCACTTTGGAGTTTTAAATTATCTTAAAATTAGAAAAAAAATCGCTACAATAAAAAAAAACAAAAATATTAATAATTAAAAGTGGTATTATTAAGACAAAAATAAACTACCTTTTTAACAAAAAAAACCTTCTTAAATTTTTTAATTAATTAGTTACTTTATTTGAATTATTAATATAGATATATTAAAAATAGGAAAGTATAAATAAAAAAATAACTATTCAATCGAAACTATCTATATATAATAAAAGGAGAGGCAAAAGCACATTATTAAGATAAGTGGCATAATCACAAAAAGCCAAGTGGCAATATTAATACAAAATAAAATAACTTTTTAACTAAAAAATACTTCTTAAATTTTAAATTAATTGGTTACTCTATTTGAATTAATAAATATAGTTATATTATATTAGCTATATTTAAAAAACGAAAATATATAAAAAAAATAACTACTCATTCAAATTGGGGAATAGTTTCATGTTGGAGTTTTAAGTTATCTTAAAATTTAAAAAAAAATTAAATTTGCTAAAATTAGAAAATAAAAATATTAATTGGTTATTCTATTTGAATATCAAGTTGGAGTTTTATGAAAAAAACTACTTTTCTAACTAATTTTTTTGAATTAATTGGTTATTCTATTTGAATTAATAAATATAGATATCTTATAATTAGCTATAAAAAATGAGAAAAAAATTACTCATTCAAATTGTGGAGTAGTTTCAAGTTGGAATTTTAAGAATATATTAAATAAAAAAACATTAAATTAGCCATAATAAAAAAATAAAAACATATAAATAAAAGAAATACCCATTCAAATTTAGAAGTAGTTTCAAGCTGGAGATATTTTAAAATAAAAAAAAAGAAAAAGAAAATAACTTTCAATTCAAATGAAAACTGCAAGAAGACAAGTGCCATTGTTAAGACAAAATATTTTTCACGTGGCATTTTTCAACCTGGGTGTAGTTTCAAGTTGGAGTTTTAAAATTATTTTAAAATAAAAAACTAAAACTAAGAAAAAAATTAAATTAGCTACAGTAAAAACAAAAATATTAAAAAATAAAATAAAAAACAATATATACTCAAGTTGGGGAGTAGTTTTGGTTACTCCCTTTCTAACTATAAACTTTTGAATCTTAATTTTTAATTAATTGGTTACTCTATTTAAATTATAAATACATATTTTATAATTAGCTATAATAAAAAAAGGAAAATAAAAAAATTCATTCAAATTGGGGAGTAGTTTCAAGTTGGAGTTATACAAATATTTTAAAATAAAATAAAATAAATTAGCTATAATAAAAAAATATTACTTTATTTAAATTTTTAATAAACTATAAAATTTGAAAACTAATCAAATAAGTATTACAGTAGAAAGGAATGTACGAAAATAGGGAAATAGAGATAATTTCATGATATTTATATTTTCAATAAATTAAAAAATAAAAGATAAATAAATAACACTCACGATAATTATCAATAGTTCTAAGTACTTGCTAATTCAATAATAAAAATAAAAATGATCAAAATTTTTATTTGATTACTATATGATGTGTATCCTTTAATTATGTATAGATAATAGATTGTGTTATATTTCTGCATACTATATTAAATAATAAAACACAACTAATATTTATTAAGTCAATATGATATATTAGATCATAATTTATAAGGTTAATATTTTGCCAAATTATTCGCGCATCGCACGGGTTCTTATACTAGTTCTAAGTAAAAGAAGCCTTAATTATTTAATCTTATTAATTAGGAAATAGAATGTAATAATTGGAAGTAATGTAGTGGAGGACCCACGAGTGGCACTTCATATGAATAATGAATTATGTACAACTGAATGTTCTACAGGGTACAATCATTCCATTTTTAAAGTAACTTTTAGGTTTTTATTCTTATACTATAAGCTTTTCTCGATATTTCTTATTATATAGATAATAATTAAAATCCATTAAAGAAAAAAGCTTCCAGTGTAAGAATAAAAACATAAAAATTACAAAGAAGCTCCTAATATTAGTATTATTTTCTTATTTTTCAAAATTTATAATTATTCCGTGTCTAGTTTTGCTTCGGTTATCTTAATTTCTTCGTGTTGTTGTTGCTTCTTTTTATGACTTCTTCACTATCGTATTTCTTTTTTAAAATTGTTGAGATTATATTTTCCTTGAGCCGAGGATTTATCGGAAAAACGAAATCTCTACCTTTACAAGGTACGAGTAAAGTCTCCGTACACATTTTAATCCCCAAACTCCACTTGTAAAATTATACTAGGTATGTTGTTATTGTTGAATTAATGAATTTTAATTTTATATATCTCCTTACCAAACGTAGCTCTGTCCCTATTTGGGTCCATAGGTACTGAAACTTTTTTTTTTTTCGTTTCAAAAATATTTTCGAAAAAGGAAAAATTTAAACAAAATTACGTCTTAACTTTCCTAATTTCCGTTGGTCAAGTCGCACGTTGAAGGTTTCAGTCATTTTCACCTGAGAAAGCACATGGGGCCCACGAAGAGGATAAAGCGGAAAACGTTTGATACTCCAAAGAAGTTTACCGTGCCCGAGCCGCGGAGGCCTGGTACCGAGCCTAGAGGCGGCTATAAATAGCAATCTATTTTAACCACTAACCACCGCACCTCAATCGGCTAACGGCGGCAACGGGGAGGCCCCACCACGAGCGTTTGTCGCGTGCCGCATAGGAGGCTCCTTTTGTACACGTGGCGAAAAAGAAGTTTGAGTAGGCCTTTGAACAAAAATACTATCACGAGTACTTTTTTTTTTTGGCAAATTAATGTTTCATTTTAGAAATCAAATTCGGTATTTCTACCTCAAATTAAGATATAATTTTAAAATTAAAACTATGAATTAAGGAGTATATTAAGCGAAATAATTATTTTCCCCTCCAGAGTTTTAGTCTTTTTTTTCAAGTAAAATTTATATTTAAATATAATTTTAACTTTAAAAACTTGCCATTTCAATTTTAACCAAATATTAACTAATCGGTTTTAGGTTCTTTTTAGGATAAGAGTTACAAGAAAACTTTAACACACATTTACAATAGATCATATATCATTATTCAAAATTTAATTTGATAAGTCAAAATTAATTCACGATAGGCACATATATAATTAGATGGTACATTTAGAGATAATTACGGTACTTTCCTTATCAACTTTAGCTTATTTCTTTTTCTTTCCAAAGTAGCTTATTTTGTATAAAGTTTGAAACTTTTATTCCATCTATTAACAAGGTATTGAGAAGATTTGTGTTAAAAAGTGATTTGAGAGTGATATTTATGTTTATCGTCACTGATTTAAATATTATTAGGTGAATTAAAGTGAAAAATAAAAAAACTCTATTGCTGAAGTAATAAACAAAATTTGTAATTTGTTAAATTTTATTACAGAATTCATGATTAGAGTTCCTTAAGAATATCATTTAGAAGTGTTGTCAAAAATTAAAACTATTTGTAAAGATTTGAGCTATTCAGTGATTTGTGAGTTGAAAATCGTAGAAGATAAAATTAAATTTTTATATCCAACCTTTTAATAAGCGTATAATATTATATATCCGATGTATAAATACCGTTGAAAAAAATAAAACTATGTAGTACTAAATTAAAAATGTGACTATAATCCACGTTATATTCCCTTCATTCACTTTTATTAATCCAAACAATCAATTATAAAGTTTTAGATAAAAGATATAGCGGCACATTTATTAGTGAAAGATTTGGTTTAGAGCCTGTTTGAAAAATCACCTAGGAATTGTATTTGGGTGTAATTTAGTGTAATTTTGTAATTTGGCATGTATGTTTGGCCAAGTAATTACTTAGTCAGTATAGAATTGGGCATAATAAGAGGGGTATAATTACACTCTTCAATTCTAAAGGGGAGGTGAGAATTGATGGTAATTATGCAATGTAATTAGAAGGTTGCTTTTTAGTTTACTTTTTATTTTTCTTTCTTTATAACTTTTTCTTTCTATTTTTTAATGTTTTTAATTTTAGTTTTACTTATTTTTTTTTTTGAAATTTTAAAATTTATTTTCTTTGTAAATTATTTATATTTTATTTCTCTACCTTTACTTCTAGTGATTCCATGAAATTGCTTATATTTTATTATTTTATCTTTTGAAACTACACCTCCTAATATTATAAATAATGAGTCATTAACAAACTTGGTATATAATGAGTGATGCAATTAATATGAAATTTCGTTGTTGAATGTGGTTATAAACTTATTATGTTTACTAATCTTAAGTTGTAGTGGAACTTATTATATTATGTTGGAATTTGACATATGATAAACTATTTTTTTGGATTTTAAAATTATGTTATATTCATGGTTCCAATTTACTTGTTTTAGTAGTATTGACTCATATTGCATGTTGTTCATTTGAATAATGTTATGATATTATATTTATAAATATTAATTTATTTTATCAAACATGAATCCGATGATATTTTATAAAATATTTGTTTTTAGTTTTTTAAGTATATAAATTATTATTAATTTACTTTTAAGTTTTGATAATTACTTCATTCAAATTTTTATCTAACTGTATAATTATACTTGTGCAATCAAAAAGTAAACTAATAATTACAGGGTAATTACACTATGACAAACAAATATATTGTTGTAATTACATAACTGTATAGTTACTAGATTGTGTAATTAGTATCATATTAATTACACTAATTCCAATTACTAGTAAAGTTTAAATACGGATAAACGTTTTTCTCCGGAAACACACATCAAGTAGGACCCACTCAAACCCACCCCCCGGAGTCTCACACCCTGCCAACTTCAACTCCTATCTCATCTATAAATCCTAACACAAGCCACCTCGCCCATGCCGAAAACGAAGAAAGATAGAAGAGAGCAAAGCCCTGCCGCCACCTACCCCCTCTGACGCTGTGCAGACTCTCTCCTCTTTCCTCTTGCCTTCGTTGCCCACATCTGCGTTGTATGAACAAAAATACCCTCTCCCACCTATGATTTTGGTTCCTTTGTTTCGTTAGATTAAAACTCAATCTCGATTAGTTTGATTAGATAAGGACTACCTTTTTAACGCTTTATCCACCGCCTATCCGCCGCCCTCTCTTCAAACCCTTATGTTTCACGTGATCTGCTCCAAGTCGACTCATCTAATCATTCCAAAAGCCTTCTAAACAACGGATCTGAGATTTCTCTATAACGTTTTTTTTATTCATAAAGATCTGAACTTTTTTGTTTCTTTTCCGTAATAACTTAATTCTGTATACAATTTACGGTATTTATATATATATATATATATATATATATATATATATACATATCTCTTAAAAAGATTGTAAACAACTGAACCTGGTGGTTTAATATGTCGATTGCTTCAAGTTCTGTGAACAATGGCATGGTTATGCCATCACCGGCCAAGAGTCTGGCAGGCCATCAATTGAATGCTATGCCTTTGAGCAGAGTCGGTGTTGGTCTGGGCAGAACAACTAGGGCCTCTAGAAGTTTAGCTAAGAGGACTACCGGTTTCGATAAGAGGTTTTACGGAGCCAAACTCCGAGCCTCGGGTTCTGAAAGGTTGCACCTTTGGCAATCAGATGGGCCGGGTCAGGCTCCGAAGCTTAAGGTTGTGGTTCGTTCTGCATTGTCTAATGTACCGGAGAAGCCACTCGGCCTTTACGATCCATCTTTCGATAAGGACTCTTGTGGCGTTGGGTTTGTGGCTGAACTTTCTGGTGAAAGCAACCGGAAAACGGTAAATCAGAAAACTTTTCAAAAGTATTTGTGATAGTTTTTTTAGTTCTATGGAAATTTTGAATTTTTCAATTTGTTTTTAGGTAACTGATGCTGTTGAGATGTTAGTTCGGATGTCTCATAGAGGCGCGTGTGGTTGTGAGACTAATACTGGAGATGGGGCCGGTATTCTTGTGGCTTTGCCTCATGATTTCTACAAGGAGGTGACTGACATATTTTAACTGCTCAGAATTACTGCTACTTAATTTTCAGTTATTGGAATTTTTTTAACCTCAAATGATGTTCTTGTAACTTATTATGAATTGCTAATTTGATGATTTTGTTAGTTGCTTCTTTGCTTTTGTACTATTTATGGTTGATTATGGGTGGGTGTATTACCTGAGAGGATGATAGGGGAATCTTAAATATGAAGTAAATAAATAAATATTGCGTTCTTCTAATTATTGGAATTTTATTTTTAATGCTTCCTTATAATGTAAAATTACCAGAGAGGATGATAGGGGAATCTTAAATATGAAGTAAATAAATAAATATTGCGTTCTTCTAATTATTGGAATTTTATTTTTAAGCTTCCTTATAATGTAAAATTACCACTACAGAAATTACAAGAAAGGAACAAGTAGTAACCTGATCAATTTTTTTTCACAAGTAATAATGAAAAGGATATAGTTTTCATCTATATGTTTTTTCCAAGGTGTTTCTAAGACGTATTTTTATTGGGTATAAAATAATATCACTTCAGAATGGCAACAAAAAATAGACTATTAATTCAAAATTTAATACAAAAGTATTTATAGTGATCTCTTAGTTGCAAAATTACCAATTGTGGCTTGAAATCTGGTCTAACACTCAATTGTTGCTTGTATATTCTGTGTAACTGCCTCAGGTAGCAAGTGAGATGGGATTTGAGCTACCACCACCTGGCCAATATGCAGTTGGGATGTTCTTCCTACCTACCTCTGAAAGCAGAAGGGAGCAAAGCAAAATTGTATTTACAAAGGTGAAATTCATCTCCTGCTCTATTTGATGCTTTTGATGACAGATTTATGCAGGTGAATTTCGTTATTACGTATTCTGATTTTTTTTTTTGAATATTTGTGCTTCGGCAGGTGGCTGAGTCGCTCGGTCATACAGTTCTTGGATGGCGTCCAGTGCCTACAGATAATTCAGGACTGGGCAAGTCGGCTTTGCAGACAGAACCTGTCATTGAGCAAGTGTTTCTGACACCAACTCCTCGGTCAAAGGTCGACTTTGAGCGGCAGGTAGTTGTCTGTTACTGAAGTAGTATATTTGTTACTACTTAGTATTTCCCTATCAATTATTGTCCATCATCGGTTCTGAATCCGTTCCCCCTGCAGATGTATATTTTGAGGAGGGTTTCAATGGTAGCGATCCGAGCTGCTTTAAACCTCCAACATGGTGGCGTGAGAGATTTCTATATATGCTCTCTTTCTTCAAGGTTTGTTCCACAAGACTCGGAATACATCACTATTTGCTGTGGTGCTGTGGCTAACTTTAAATTTTATATTCTTAATGCGCAGGACTATTGTTTACAAAGGTCAGTTGAAGCCTAATCAGTTGAAGGAGTACTACTATGCAGATTTGGGCAATGAAAGGTTTACGAGCTACATGGCCCTGGTAAATATTTTATCCATTCTCTTTTAATTTGTACACTGACTCCATACTTCAACAACGAACAGCATTGGATCAACCAGTAAACTGAAGAGATGCAAGGTTGAGGAATGACTTCTGAGGCATTGAAGTATGAATGATCTCTTAAGTTCTTCCACTCCCTTGATCACGATTTGTATTTGGATGCCAGTGGGACTCTTTGGTGAGTTGGTAAGGAAATCATTACCAAGTAAATAATGTTTACAGAAACTTGGTGCTCTCCTCTCTGCCATCTGTTCTTAACGAGAAAATATCCACTTAAATCTTGTGGAGGAATTTGTGTGTGCTCAAGGTTAGATTAGGGCTCAATGTGCTGTGTCCTGTCATTGCCACAATCTTCAGTGCCGGCACTCAATTACCATTGCATCTGGAAGACATATCTCAGCAGCTCTTTTTTTTTTCTTTTTCTTTTTCTTTTTTGTCGTATTGGATCTTCCAAATGTAAATTTTGGGGTTTTCTGGTACAGGTGCATTCTAGGTTCTCTACAAATACCTTTCCTAGTTGGGATCGTGCTCAGCCTATGCGTGTTTTGGGTCATAACGGGGAAATTAACACACTTCGAGGCAACGTGAACTGGTAAGTTTCCTGCGGAGTTACATTTTCTGGTCTCATATGTGCAGGGCTTAATATAATTCCTTTAAGATTGATCTCCTGAATTAAAAGGTATTTTAGATGATTTGGTTTCCATTTGAAATTGAAAAGAGGAATCACTGATCCTTGTAAAAAGTGAATTGTGAGGATAAGGTGTCAACAGTAGTTGCTGCAGGTCAGTGATGTTCTTTTCCACATTACACTAGTGGAGGGATGCACATGATTGAATCCTTCCTTTTGCATCAAATATCTTCCTTTGTTCCCCTTCGATTCTGGAGTAACATGTTGACTGCAAATCGACTAGCATGCTCTTCCCAGAAGCTAAGGAAGAATCTTAAATAGGATTAAGTTATTTGACAGTTGAGAAGTTAAATACCATTGTATCTTGTTGATTTGTCCTCTCCATTGATATTTTGTTTGAAACGTCATTCTTCTGTCTATTCAGGATGAGGGCTCGTGAAGGTCTTCTTAAATGCAAAGAGCTTGGCCTTTCAAAGACAGAAATGAAAAAGCTCTTGCCCATTGTTGATGCCAGTTCATCCGACTCAGGTTCTTGTACTACCTTTCTACACCTCAAAGCAGTCAATATCTGAACATGCTGTGATCAACTTTCCTACTAGCAGATATTTGCTTTGATTGTCCCATATCTGATTTTGATCTCTATTTTTCAGGAGCTTTTGATGGTGTACTTGAGCTTCTGCTTCGAGCTGGTAGAAGCCTCCCAGAAGCTGTAATGATGATGATTCCTGAAGCCTGGCAAAATGACAAGAACATGGATCCTAACCGCAAAGCATTGTACGAGTATTTTTCAGCTCTCATGGAACCATGGGATGGACCTGCCCTTATATCATGTAATAGACTTCAAGGAATTAACTGATTTCTTATGTGAGGTTTTTCTTTGTGGCATTTGCTTAATGTGGACATTGCCTTGCAGTTACTGATGGGCGCTATCTTGGAGCTACATTAGATCGGAATGGTCTGCGTCCAGGTCGCTTTTATGTCACATACAGTGGCAGGGTTGTTATGGCAAGTGAAGTTGGAGTAGTTGATATTCCACCTGAAGATGTATGCAGAAAAGGTCGACTAAACCCTGGAATGATGCTTCTGGTGGACTTTGAGAACCATGTTGTTGTAGATGATGAAGCTTTGAAGCAGCAGTACTCTCTTGCAAGACCTTATGGACAGTGGCTTAAAAGGCAAAAGATAGAGCTGAAAGACATTGTTGAGTCTGTTAATAAATCCTACAGGGTCCCTCCACCCATTGCCGGAGTTTTGCCTGTGAGCACCGTGTCTCATACTAATTTAATTCCTCTAAATCTTTGTTTTTGGTCTTCTCTTTTCTGCTGTTAATTGTGCCTGTTTGTTATTAGTTGGTTCCTTAAGTGCCTCTTAACTTATCAATCTATTCTTCTACAATTTTAGGCGTTAAATGATGATGACAGTATGGAAAATATGGGGCTTCATGGTTTATTGGCTCCATTAAAGGCCTTCGGGTATGTTTCTTTTGCCACAGGCTGACAAATTCCCAGAATTTTGCGACAACATGTATTAAGTATTTAATCGCTGACCTATTTTTGCAGTTACACTGTGGAATCCTTAGAAATGCTGCTACTCCCAATGGCAAAAGATGGTGTCGAGGCTCTTGGTTCAATGGGAAATGATGCTCCATTAGCAGTGATGTCTAACAGAGAGAAACTTACATTTGAGTATTTCAAGCAGATGTTTGCTCAAGTCACAAACCCTCCTATTGACCCTATAAGGGAAAAAATTGTTACCTCTATGGAATGTATGATTGGTCCTGAAGGAGATCTTACAGAGACCACCGAAGAACAGTGTCACCGCCTCTCACTCAAGGGACCTCTTTTGTCCATTGAAGAAATGGAAGCTGTGAAAAAGATGAACTACAGAGGGTGGCGCAGTAAGGTTCTTGATATTACCTTCTCCCGAGACCGTGGTACGAAGGGTCTAGAGGAGACCTTAGATAGGATCTGCTCTGAAGCGCACAGCGCGATTCAGGAGGGTTATACAACAATCATTCTTTCTGACAGAGGTACCAATCTTTACAGAAAGCTATTTAATTTTAAAAAAAATAAGAAGTATGTCATTCCTTTGTACATGGTTTTTATCTCTTTTATCAATATGGTATTGATATTTACTTATTAACCTTCTTAGCCTTCTCGCCAAAGCGTGTTGCTGTGAGCTCTTTATTGGCTGTTGGTGCTGTCCATCATCATTTAGTTAAAAAGCTTGAGCGGACTCGTGTTGGACTGATTGTTGAATCTGCGGAGCCACGAGAAGTACACCATTTCTGTACATTGGTAGGATTTGGTGCTGATGCTATCTGCCCTTATTTGGCTGTAGAAGCTATATGGAGACTACAAGTTGATGGAAAAATCCCACCAAAGTCAACTGGTGAGTTCCATTCCAAGGATGAGCTTGTCAAGAAATACTTCAAAGCAAGTCATTATGGCATGCAGAAGGTTCTTGCAAAAATGGGCATATCAACATTGGCATCGTACAAGGGCGCCCAGATTTTTGAGGCAGTTGGCCTTTCGTCAGAAGTGATGGAGCGGTGTTTCAAAGGAACCCCTAGCAGAGTGGAGGGTGCAACTTTTGATGCACTTGCAAAGGATGCACTCAAGCTGCATGAACTAGCATTCCCATCACGAGCCTTGGCTCCTGGGAGTGCAGAGGCTGTGGCACTCCCTAATCCTGGTGATTATCATTGGAGAAAAGGTGGTGAGATTCACCTTAATGATCCACTTGCCATTGCAAAATTGCAGGAGGCTGCACGAACTAATAGTGTATCTGCCTACAAAGAATATTCTAAGCGTGTGCAGGAATTAAATAGACAATGCAATTTAAGGGGACTTTTGAAGTTTAAAGAGGCAGAGGTGAAAGTTCCTCTGGAAGAAGTTGAACCAGCAAGTGAGATTGTAAAGCGTTTTGTTACTGGAGCCATGAGTTATGGATCAATCTCTTTGGAGGCACATGCTACTCTTGCTATGGCAATGAACAAAATTGGGGGCAAATCTAACACAGGTATGTTTTACTGGAATGTTTTATATTTTATGACCGAGAAATCAGTCTGGAGGCCAATCACAGCGTTAAAAAACTTGGTGATGATGAGTCCGCCGCTCTTACCTTTCTCCACTTAAATACTGTGGTTAGTTCGCCTGGTGCATGGTTCTAACTTGTGACCTAAGACACAAGTCCTTCAACCTTTGCCAATTGAGCTAACCCCTGTGGGGCTGCTTAAGTGGAGTGTTGACAGTGATCTGTCTCTTGTGAGGCTACCATTTTTACCCCTTTGGAGCTGAAATTCTTTTGACTGTAAAATGAAAGCTGTACCTACTTTTGGACAGGTGAGGGTGGTGAGCAACCATCTCGGATGGAGCCTCTTCCTAATGGTTCAATGAATCCAAAAAGAAGTGCAATTAAGCAGGTTGCAAGTGGTAGATTTGGAGTCTCAAGTTATTACCTCACAAATGCGGACGAGCTACAGATAAAAATGGCTCAGGTACTCTTTACATGTGCATTACAATATATTTCATTCACGGTTATTTCATTCATCAACATGTTTGTATTAAATGTTGATCCATTCCTATTAGATCCTGTATTCCAGTTGGAATAGAGGTTTCTCTTGTTTATGAATTTATGTTCATGGACAGATGATGCTGCATCTGCAAGGCACCTATAGGTGTCTTTGCCTCATTAACTGAACCTGCATTTGGCATTTGGTGAGATAAATGTGAACAGTAAAGTTTTCTGTTACGCGTTGGATACATCTATTCACATCCCTTTGTATTTTGCAGGGAGCCAAGCCTGGAGAAGGGGGTGAACTTCCTGGACACAAGGTCATTGGTGACATAGCTGTCACTAGGAACTCTACAGCTGGAGTTGGACTAATTAGTCCTCCTCCTCATCATGATATCTACTCTATTGAGGATCTTGCGCAGTTGATTCATGATCTTAAGGTATTAAAATCTCGTGTATTTGCACTGTGCATCTTTCTTTATTTATTATTCATTGATCCTTGATATTGCCCTATTATGCCTTTAGAATGCAAATCCCGGGGCACGTGTAAGTGTCAAGTTGGTTTCTGAAGCTGGCGTTGGGGTTATTGCTAGCGGTGTTGTCAAGGGACATGCTGATCATGTCTTGATCTCCGGTCATGATGGAGGGACGGGTGCCTCAAGATGGACTGGTATCAAGAGTGCCGGGCTTCCATGGGAACTTGGTCTTGCAGAGACCCATCAAACTTTAGTGGCTAATGACCTCCGTGGCCGAACAACACTGCAAACAGATGGCCAATTGAAAACTGGAAGAGATGTGGCTGTTGCTGCTCTTCTTGGTGCGGAGGAGTTTGGTTTCAGCACTGCTCCCCTCATAACACTTGGCTGCATAATGATGAGAAAATGCCACAAGAACACTTGCCCTGTGGGAATTGCGACTCAAGATCCAATTCTTCGGGAGAAGTTTGCTGGAGAACCAGAACATGTCATAAATTTCTTCTTCATGCTGGCTGAGGAAGTACGAGAAATCATGTCTCAGCTTGGTTTTAGAACACTTACTGAAATGGTTGGCCGTTCAGACATGCTTGAACTGGATAAAGATTTAACCAAGAACAATGACAAACTAAAGAACATCGATCTGTCCCTACTGCTTCGACCTGCTGCTGATATCCGTCCTGAAGCTGCCCAATATTGTGTACAGAAACAGGATCATGGTTTAGACATGGCTTTAGATAACAATTTGATAGCCCTTTCCAAAGCTGCTTTGGAGAAACGTCTTCCTGTATATATTGAAACTCCAATCTGTAATGTAAACCGCGCTGTCGGAACAATGCTAAGCCATGAAGTTACCAAGCGATATCACCTCACAGGACTCCCTGCAGACACCATTCATATCAAACTTAGTGGAAGTGCAGGGCAGAGTCTGGGGGCTTTTCTTTGCCCTGGCATCACGTTAGAGCTTGAAGGAGACAGCAATGATTATGTTGGTAAAGGTTTGTCAGGGGGGAAAATCATTGTCTATCCTCCAAAAGAAAGCAGGTTTGACCCCAAGGAAAATATTGTGATTGGAAATGTAGCTCTTTATGGGGCAACAACTGGGGAGGCATATTTTAATGGGATGGCAGCAGAAAGATTTTGTGTCCGTAACTCAGGGGCCAAAGCTGTTGTAGAAGGTGTTGGTGATCATGGCTGTGAGTACATGACTGGCGGTACAGTTGTTGTCCTCGGAAAAACTGGAAGAAACTTTGCTGCTGGTATGAGTGGTGGCGTTGCCTATGTTCTTGATGTGGATTCAAAATTCCGATCTCGTTGCAATTCAGAGCTGGTTGATCTTGATAAAGTTGAAGAAGAAGATGATATCATGACTTTGAAGATGATGATACAGCAACATCAGCGTAACACAAACAGCCAACTGGCAAAAGATGTTCTTGCAGACTTCGATAATCTTTTGCCTAGATTTGTTAAGGTCTTCCCTAGAGATTATAAACGTGTTCTGGCAAGCATGAAAAAAGAGGAAGCTAACAAAGCAGCAAATGAACGTGCCATCAAGGAAGCGGAGGAGCAAGAAGAGGCAGATTTGAAGGAGAAAGATGCCTTTGAAGAGCTGAAGAAATTAGCAGCTGCATCTAAGGACCAATCCAGTCAGGTTAGTTCATTTATGAAGTTTCTGAAGGAGCTGCCTTGGGATTCCTGTATTATTTCATCATATTCCTGAGAAGATTCTATTTTTTCTATAGATGTAGCTTAGGGACCTTGTGGCACCTGACTTGTCCATTAATTGCTTTATTGGCCTTTGCCCCGGCGCATTTCGGTATTTAGTTGCTGTAAGAGGCTTTACAATGGTTTTGCAACTTTACATGTGCACTTTTGGTCTTTTACAGGTTGAAGAGGAAAAAACATTGAAGAGGCCCACCGAAGTTGCTGATGCAGTCAAGCATCGAGGTTTTGTTGCTTATGAGCGACAGGGCGTGTCATACAGGGATCCAGATGTTCGGATGAGGGACTGGAAAGAGGTTATGGAAGAGTCCAAACCCAGTCCACTCCTTAAGACACAGTCTGCGCGCTGCATGGACTGTGGAACTCCTTTTTGTCATCAGGTAATATTAATGCTGAAATGTGTAGTGATTGATGCACAATATGAATACAAGCGGCCAAAATCTGATTT
The DNA here is from genome assembly GCA_026770625.1 of Nicotiana glauca. Taxonomy (NCBI): domain Eukaryota; kingdom Viridiplantae; phylum Streptophyta; class Magnoliopsida; order Solanales; family Solanaceae; genus Nicotiana; species Nicotiana glauca. The sequence continues at coordinate 53,935 of MU700198.1, forward strand.
GATTATGTCATGAAAAATTTGTTGCAGGAGAACTCTGGGTGTCCTCTTGGAAATAAAATACCAGAATTCAATGAGTTAGTGTATCAAAACAGGTGGCGTGAAGCACTGGATAGGCTTCTTGAGACAAACAACTTCCCTGAGTTCACCGGTCGGGTGTGCCCTGCACCTTGTGAAGGGTCTTGTGTGCTTGGTATCATTGAGAATCCTGTTTCTATCAAGAGCATTGAATGTGCCATTATCGACAAAGCTTTTGACGAAGGGTGGATGGTGCCACGACCTCCTTCTGAGAGAACTGGGTAAGCTTTTCATCACTTGCTTGTACTGTACTGTTCCAAACCCTTGCCCCCACAATTCTACCTGTGCCTGCTTTTATTTTTCTTTGGAGGTGCCCCTTTTTTCTCATTTCCAATTGCTCCTGGTAACCGACTCTTTGCAGCTACTAAGTTGATTGTCTTTTAGCGTGTCCACTGTCAGCAGCATACTTTTTCAGCAAAAAGCTGTGCTTTTTCGGATTATGTAGATGTTTCATTCTAAGAGTAGTTAAGCTTTGATAGATCGACATCTACACTCTACCGTACATTACATCGATAGCTCATGTTCTAATTGTTCTCGTTCTGACAGGAAAAGAGTCGCAATTGTCGGGAGTGGACCCTCAGGCCTGGCTGCTGCTGATCAGTTAAATAGAAAGGGTCATACTGTAACTGTGTTTGAACGTGCTGATAGAATCGGTGGTCTGATGATGTATGGAGTGCCCAACATGAAGACCGACAAGATTGATGTTGTTCAGAGGCGGGTTGACCTTATGGAGAAGGAAGGGGTGAAATTTGTTGTCAATGCAAATGTTGGAAATGATCCTGTGTACTCCTTGGAGCGGCTTCGTGAAGATCACGATGCAATTGTTTTGGCTGTTGGAGCCACAAAGGCAAGGTGAGTACCATGGATGGCATCGTATCGCTTTTGGTTGATTGTGCTTTCTGAATAAGTAATTGCTCACTCAGACTACTTGTTGACTCATTGGTAGGGACCTTCCTGTTCCTGGACGAGACCTCTCAGGAGTTCATTTTGCAATGGAGTTCCTTCATGCAAACACAAAAAGTTTGCTTGATAGCAATCTCCAGGATGGAAAATACATTTCTGCCAAGGGAAAGAAGGTGGTTGTTATTGGTGGAGGTGACACTGGGACAGATTGCATAGGAACGTCTATTCGGCATGGCTGCAGCAGTGTTGTTAATCTAGAGCTTCTCCCTCATCCGCCACAAACTAGGGCTCCTGGAAATCCTTGGCCACAGGTTTGATCATGTTTTATGGGGCAATGCACCTTACTCTTTCCCATGCATAGTTGGTCATTTCAATTAGCATGCTTGCACCTTACTGTTATTACTGTGGCAAATGCACCACATTTTCCTGTGCATAGCAGTCACTTCAATTAGCGGGATTGCTTTATGTTTATCATGTGCATGATGGGCAATTCAGAAGCAATATGATGTTTTGTCAGCTGAAATTAGAAGGAACTGCTCTTTTTATAATTTCCGAGGAAGTTTCTAGAATTGGCTTTATAGTCTGAATTAGGATTATAAAGTGATCATTAAACTTTTATTAACGTTTTTCTTATTAACTTCTTGAATCTTGAATGTCAAATTGATATGTCCTTTCCATTTCTTGTTGGTAGTGGCCTCGTATCTTCCGTGTAGATTATGGGCATCAGGAAGCTGCTGCAAAGTTTGGTAAGGATCCGAGATCCTATGAGATATTGACCAAGCGTTTCATTGGAGATGAGAATGGAAATGTGAAAGGGTTGGAGGTCATACGTGTACAGTGGGAGAAAGATGCCAGTGGAAGATTCCAATTCAAAGAAGTAGAAGGCTCTGAAGAAATTATTGGAGCAGATCTGGTTCTGCTAGCTATGGGGTTCCTTGGTCCTGAATCGGTTAGTATCTTATGATTTCCATTTTCATTTCTTCATTTTTTTGGCTCTGATGAAATTCAATTTATATTGAATGGTTGTTCTTGTGTTTGATCTTTGTTCAGACAATAGCAGACAAACTGGGACTGGAAAAGGACAACAGGTCTAACTTCAACGCTGATTATGGACGCTACTCTACAAGTGTGGAAGGGGTGTTTGCAGCAGGAGACTGTCGCAGGGGACAGTCTTTGGTGGTGTGGGCCATCTCCGAAGGGCGGCAAGCAGCTGCTCAAGTTGACAAGTTTCTCATGAAAGATGACGAGGACGCCTTCACAGTTGATGTGGCTAGCCAACAAGAATTTGTCAAGAAGCAACAAGATAGCAGCAAGCAGCAGACAGTCGTGACATAAATAAGACACTTGCAAAAAGCAAATGAATAAACGACACTATGAGGAGGCTGGTTTAGGGATTCTCCTTCAAATGATATCCAAATCCAAGAAGAAAAGCAGAGAGTAAATCGATAGCAGCTCAGCTTGAAAATAGGATAGGATAATAGTTGATATTTTCTGATTCTTGGGGGTTTTTGAGGGGTGGGGGGTAGTGGGATAGTATTTGTTTTTTGCTGCATGTTGGGTGTCGATAAAGTTTATTATTGCCGTGTTGGTTGTTTGGAGAGTAGCTCCAGCACAGGCTTAGTGGAAAAAATAACATGTACAGTTCTCGTTTGTGCAAAATTTCCTTTGAAATTAATATTATGGGGATTATTTCTAGTTTTTGCTGGTTCTGCACTTTAAGTTAACAGTATTTTGTCGATGCGACGCTCTTCAGAGCATTCACATACAGAAAAATCTGTTGTGAATTCATTCACTGTGTTACAGTTCTGTTTTCATATATTTATTAGACTTTTGAGACATAAACATAGAAATTGCAATAAAGTAGTTGGACTAGTATTTTTCTTGACGGAGAATTTTAATTTGTTATTTTCTACCCTGACTGAATTTTACAAGTATGAAAAATTATTGCTTTTTCTCTTAAATCAACAAATGGAATATATATTAAACTAGTGTTAGGATATTCATGATGGCCTTGGCACACAACCTGAAAAATGAGGCAACATCATGATGGGCTGCTCGAACTATGCGGGGTTGACAAACGCACCTTGAACGGAAGCAAGACGCATTTCACTTGGATGTGTGGGTTGGCTTAACAATGGCAAGGCAAAGCCATGTCAAAGCAGGGGCAAAGGCATGGCAAGACAAGGCAAGGCAATGCGAGACAAGCAATGACAATTGATGCGGACAGGTTTTATCAAGTTGGGGCGACTTGACATAGGCGGGGAGCTGTGGCAATGATCGTGTGCGGTTAAGTCAGTGTCGGCAAACTGTGGCCATGATATCGGTTCGGAGCAGTGTCAAAGGACAAGGCTGGGCGATATGCCAGCCTTGGGCACGCATGGGCAAAACAGGCACATGCAGCAGTTGCTAAAAATGACAATTGATGCGGGCAGGTTTTATCAAGTTGGGGGCGACTTGACATAGGCGGGGAGCTGTGGCAATGATCGTGTGCGGTTAAGTCAGTGCCGGCAAACTGTGGCCATGATATCGGTTCGGAGCAGTGTCAAAGGACAAGGCTGGGCGATATGCCAGCCTTGGGCACGCATCAGCTGGGCAAAACAGGCACATGCAGCAGTTGCTAAACGTGTGCAAGGCACATGTGAGGCAGTTGGTGGTTACAACCACATCCAAAACATGGCTGATCATGGGCTAAAACTATGGGCACGTTTTTGTATTTGTCTTAGCATGTTTGCCCATCAGTTGGGGCTTGTCAATTGATTGTTTAAATCCTGCCTTATAAATATGTGCATAAGCTGTCCTAAAGAAGGGAGAGAAACTTAATCTTGTGGCAAGTGTTAGCCAATTTCGTCTAAGTGTATTCCTAAGGACTAGTGTGTTCTTTGTTCTTGGTCATAGGGTTGGCTTATTGTGTTCTTGTATTCACATTTTAATACAAGCTGGGGAAAAATTCCTTTAATTTTCGTGTGTGCCTTTTACTTTATTTGTTGCCTAAATCTGTCTAAGTCTCAAACATTCCTAAAATTATTCTAAGTGTTGGAAAGATAGAAGTCAAGGCTGGGCTTGACTGCCGCACGATGGTGAACCTCGGACAGAATTCGAGTGATATAAATCACCCATGTGACAACTAGTGAGATAGAGAAACAAAGTATCCCTTACGAATTCTACATATTTTGAGTCATATTCTTACTAGAGATGGTTAATAATCTTTCCTTAATAAGACTTTGTTAATGAATGGAACTTCTAAGGTAAAGCGCTTAAATTCTACTTATATTTGAAGCTTCTATATATCAATATAATTGAGGCCCTAAGAGAGGTGATGTGGCTCTCTCTAAAGCCAGAATTTCTATTTATCTTTTACCTTAATTTTTTTTTTTGCTTTTCCCCTATTTTCCAGATCTATATGCTATTTAAAAAACTCCAAAAGTCATCTCATTAATTTCTACATAATTGCACCCATTTACTGCTATAATCCTCTTCCTAAAGGTCACTATTAAAGACAACGTTACTCTAACGGTTCCTAATTGGATCTTATGCTTCTTCTTTAGCGTTTCGTCTTATAAATTTATCGATCACCAGGTTTGTTTTTCTAACGAAATATATACGGTTAAGGGTCTGATTTGCCCTTCTACTATTATAAATAGGTCTTATTTATCTTCCGTTTGAGTTTCTTATAAAAAATATCCCTACTGTTATACTTTAGGTTTAAATTTATCCTTCATCCGTTAAATATGGTTAAATATACCCTACCAGTTTTTTTAATGGACACGTGGCAGTATGTCATTGGACCTGACCCAATGATTAAATTTTTTTTAAAGCATTTTTATTAAAAATTGGAAAACAATTGCAAAAATAGAAAAAAATATTTTTAATAAAATATTTTTGTTTTTTTAAAAATTAAAAAAATATTTTCAACAAAATATTTTCGTTTTTGAATTTTTTTTTTATTTTTTTCAGTTTTTTAAAGCATTTCGTTTTATTTCGTTTTTCAGCTTTTTTAAAAGTAAAAGTATATTTGTTTATTTAAAAAATAAAATAAAGAAAAAAATTTCAAAAAAGTAACTTCTATGTTAGTTTTTTTCTATGTTAGAAGTAGGTAAAGATACTTTTTTCAAAATTTTTTTCTTCATTTTATTTTTTTCTATGCATTAGTTTTAAAGATATTTTTAACATAGAAAAAATGTTAAAATGAAGAAAAAATTTCGAAAAAAATATCTTTAGCTACTTCTAACATAGAAAAAAACTAACATAGAAGATACTTTTTTCACAAAAACTTTCTTCATTTTATTTTTTAAATAAATAAAAATACTTTTACTTTAAAAAAACTGAAAAACGAAATAAAACAAAATGCTTTAAAAAACTGGAAAAAAAATTCAAAAACGAAAATATTTTGTTGAAAATATTTTTTTCAGTTTTTAAAAAACAAAAATATTTTATTAAAAGCATTTTTTTCTATTTTTACAATTATTTTCCAGTTTTTAATAAAAATGCTTTAAAAAAATTTTAATCATTGGGTCAGGTCCAATGACATGCTGCCACGCGTCCATTAAAAAACTGGTAGGGTATATTTAACCATATTTAATGGATGAAGGGTAAATTTAAACCTAAAGTATAACAGTAGAGATATTTTTGATAAGAAACTCAAACGGAGGATAAATAAGGCCTATTTATAATAGTAAAATGGCAAATCAGACCCTTAACCGAAATATATATCATTTTATAAATATTTTCAATTTTGCAATCTTATGGATTGATCACTTTTGTTTCATCCCCTTAGAATTGAGTCAACTTCTCATCCTTCATTGAGCCTCTTCCAATACCACCTTCAAATTTCCTTATTATATAGACCTTTGCTTCTCAATATGGCCCCATCATCCCTCCTCAATAGTATGCATCTCAAATTTTAGTGTATGATAATGAATTGATGCATTGCTCCCCTTTGGATAACAAGGGGATATGCACAAGATCATCCTTCTACTAATAAGTGAAGGAAAGAACTTACTTAATTTTGTGCTCGTGAAGATTTTTTTTCATTTACCTTTCACTTACCCTCCTCTAATTCTTTTTTTTTTCTTTTAATTATTATGGGTTTTCTTCTATATTTTCATGGTGGACTTGTGTTCCGGATTCAAAAATCAAGATAGGATCTTCTTGCTTGACTGATTTGGTTTCAAATGGAGGCTCAGATTCTAGTATATATTCGTATGTCTGTGTTTCACTGAATTCATATGCTCACTTCTTCGGAATATTGAGTGGCTACTGATACTCAATTGTAGAGTATCAGCTGATAAACTAATGAAATAGTAACCAAAAGAAGAGAAAAGAGGTACAGAGAATAAAGCAGAGATAGAGAGAGAGGAGAGTGAGAAGAACTCAGATTTTCTTATAACATGATAATTGTGTGAATTACAAATTCTATGCTCTATTTATAAGTGCTGGAATTTGAAATACAACAAAAGGAATTACAAAATTTGAAATAAAATTGCCAACTACTTTTCCTGCCACTTTAGCTCAACTAAAATTTAAATGGTTCCAATCTTAGCCACTTATATTCGTATCAATACCCCCTGGATGAACAACACCCTTGTCCTCAAGGGTGAAGGAAGAAAATCGAGCTTTCAAAGCATAAGCGAACTCCCAAGCTGCATGGGAAGAATCTAAGCATGTCCATTTAATCAAGCACTGAGCTATAACCCTATTACCTCGTTTAACTAATCTGTGATCAAGAACAGCTTCAGGACAGAGGCAATTTTGGCTGGCTAGATTAACAAAAGGAGGGTAAATAATGGTGTAAGGAATTTCACAATAAAATTTCAGTTGAGACACATAAAATGTAAGATGCAATAAGACCTCAGGAGGAAGAAGGAGTTTATAGGCTACTACATCTATCTTTTTAACAATAGGGTAGGGGCCAAAGTATCTCGAAGTGATCTTGTCGTAAAGGAAATGAGAGAGTGTGGATTGTATATAAGGTTGGAGTTTGACGAAGATCCATTCCCCCACTTTGAACTGTTCATCAGACCTATGGACATTAGCATGGGCTTTCATTTTTTGTTGGGCTCGAGTAAGGTGGAGTTTGGCTAGCTGAAGTTTGAACTCGCGAAGCAGTGCAACCTCTTCAATATAAGTAGAAGCAGAATCACCTGGTAAGTATGGAAGATGAAGAGGAGGAGGTATCCATACAAGAGTTCAAAAGAGGAGGTTTGAATGGCAAAGTGAGTGCTAGTGTTATACCACCATTCAGGCAAGGAGAGGAAAAGGGACCAGTCTGCAAGTGAATTGGTGTAGAAGCAACGTAGGTATGTTTCTAAGCAACGATTAAGTACCTGTGATTGGCCATTTGTTTGTGGGTGATAAGCAATAAAAGTTTGTAAAGTAACACCCTGAGTAGTAAGGAATTCCTTCTAGAAGGTGCTAATAAATATGGGGTCCCGGTCATTTGATTAAAGTTGGGAAATCATGATGCTCCAAAATGCTATCTAAGAAAATAGGGACTAAAGATTGGGCTGTGTAGGGGTGAGACAAGGCAAGGAATTGAGCATGTTTGGTAAGCCGATCAATGATTACCCAAGTGACAGACTTCCCTTTAGACTTAGGTAAGCCCTTAATGAAGTCCATATTAATGTCAGTCTAAGAAAGAGTAGGAGTAGGTAGAGGCTGCAAAAGGCTAGGAGAAACAACAATATCATAGTTATTTCTCTGACAGATAGTATAGTTGTGAATGAAATTCACAATGTCATTTCGAATACCCTTCCAATAGAAATAAGAGAGAAGCTTCCTTGTAGTAACATCAATGACAGAATGCCCACCAACAGGACAAGAATGCCAAATATGAGAATTTTAGTTCTTAGAGAAACATCATTGCCAACCAAGAGTTTGCCTATTCTTCTAAGATGCTGATTAATCCAAGTAAATTGCTTCTTTGGAGTGTGTTGGAGAGAAGCAATAAGGTTAGCAAGATCAGGATCTTCATACCAGCTATCCTGAATTTCCTTCCAAAGATTAGCCTGCACATAACTCATAAGTAAGGACATGTGTTCAACACCTTGAACTCTAGATAATGCATCAACAATTATGTTTTCTTTTACCCGTTTGTACTGAACTTTAAAGTCAAAGGGAAGAAGTTTCGCCAACCACCTGATATGAGAGTTAGTGTGAAGTTTCTTCTGTAAGAGGTACTCTAGAGCCTTTTTATCAGTCCTTATAATAAATGTTAACTTAGCAAGTAGTGAGACCACTTGGTGGCAGCAAACACCAAAGCTAGGAGTTCTCTTTCATAGATAGAAAGAGAAACATGTTTAAGTGCAAGACCTTTGCTAATGAAAATTATAGGGGGACCAGATTGCATTAAGACAATACAAATACCATCACCACTTGCATCAGTTTCGACTATAAAAGGAGAATAATAGTTTGGCAAGGCCAATACTGGAGCAGAAGTGAGGGCTTTCTTGAGCTCAGCAAATGCTTGATCAGCAGAAACAATCCAATGGAAGTTGTCTTTCCTTAGCAACTCAGTCAAGGGCCTACTAATAAGTCCATAGCCCTTGATAAACTTCCTATAATAGCCAGCTAATCCCAGGAAGCCTTTCAATTATTTGACAGTAGTTAGGGTAGGACACTACTGCACTGCAACTATATTTTTTGGATATGCGGACACACCTTGAGCAAAAATAAAATGCCCCAAATATTCAATACTAGGAATACCAAACACACACTAGCCTCAAATACCTGTTGTATATGCTGAACACGGTCTACTAAAGTCAAGATATAGACCAAGATGTCATCAAAAAAGACAAACACAACTCTTCTCCATTAGACTTGTTAACAACCTTTGTCTGCAAGCATCAGGAACATCATTCAAGATATGTTGTTTACCCAAATAGTTATAGGTCATGGTAAGGGCAGAATAATCTATAGTCATTGGACCTAGAGTTCTCATCCATAAGGCACCCAGGACCAAATCATTCTTTCCAACTGGAAATACAATCAAGTTAGATTCATAGGTTGTACTTTCTAACATCCATTGCAAATTCCTAACTACACCAGAAGTGGCTTCCATTGTGTTGTTACCTAAGCTGAGATATCCCACCTTAGATGGAATCATAGTGCATCCCAACCTCTTGGCTGATTCAAATTCAATGAAGTTATGTGTTGTCAGGACCTAAAAATCCCTCCGAAGGAGTCGTGATGACACATAGTCTCTAAACTAGGTAAGCCTAACATTAACTGAAATAACATTGCTATTTATTAACTTAAAATAAAATTTCTCTAAGCACTTTACCATTTCTAAAACCGGTAGTACAAGTCATAAACTTTTCTAAGAGTAGTCATACAAAATAAATACATCACTGTTCCGAACAAAAGGAACATATGGAAATAAGTACAATTGAAGGTGACCCCGAGGACCGCGAACGCTGCTGCAGGTTTACCTTGAGTCTCCACCGCAACGAACAACTATTATTGATCAAATACCTGGATCTGTACACAAAATGTACAGAAGTGTAGTATCAGCACAACCGACCCCATGTGCTGGTGTCACACCTCCTTTTGGCGCTACCACACCCCGTGAAGGGCGTGGTAAAGGGAGTTTTTCCAATTAAAGGACAATTGAAACATGATTCATTTATTAAGAGATTCAGAGTCGCCACTTGGGAGATTAATGGTGTACCAAGTCACCGATTGAATCCCGAATCGAGGAAAAGATTGACTCTGTATTACAATCCGCGAACCAAAAATCCGGATAAGGAATTCTGTTAACCCGGGAGAAGGTGTTAGGCATTTCCGAGTTCCGTGGTTNGACCACGTCACATCAATGCACCTGTGGTTATTGACATGCTTCAACTTCATTGAGATTTGGATTTGGGTCACATAAATGTGCGCCGAGTTTAGGGAGATAAGGTTATTAGAACCGCGCCTAAAGAGTCTAACGCGTTATTATTTGGGGAAGGCCGTGCAATTCGCTAAACGGCCCATCCCGAAGTCTAAGTATTTTTAATATATACATTTATGAGGGCCCCGCATTTTATGAGTTTTATTTGCCGAGGCTCATCTCATTTATTATTTAAATGGCAATCCTAATGCAATTATGATTTTCTGTATTATTTTTTTTAATAATAAAAATATCCTAGTTAATTAATTAACTAATTATAACACATGAAAGACCATTGCCCTTGAATTTATTTTGCTAAACCCAAACTTCGAACAAGGACCATCGTCCTTACCAAAGCTAAGGTATAACCGGTAGAGTGCTAAAAGGCCTAATCATAAGGTTTCAATGTCTTGATTAGGGCCTCGGCGTGGGGGGCTTTCAAACGGCCCAACAGCCTGCAGACTAGCTGAATTTGCACAGCTTTGCATTGTATTTTGCCTCGAAATTACTTTTGCACCTAACCATTGATCTTACTTCAGATCCCTGTTTCACTCAATTCAAAACATAGACGACAAACTATTTTTACTTATCTATCTACTAGTGATTCCTACATATTGTTAAAGATGACAATTAGGTTAGAAATATGGATGCGAATTTTAAAAACAGTGATAACTACTTGGATGCATTATTTTTACTTAACACATGGACATGAATAGGCTAATGACCCCAACCTCAAAATGGGCTAGCTATTTTTAGACTGATTCAAACTAAGATTGTTTACTCACGAGTCATATTACCAAGACTGTTTATTGCTTAACATAATAAGAGCTTGCGTACTGATTATTAGTTCAGTTTCCAACTGTAAAATATAACTGTCGTATAGGTTCGACTTATACTATACTAGTAACGCAAATTAACCAAAATAAAATTACTAACTACATGGATTCATCTGCTCGCAGACCTAAAATCAACTCATAATCCACAAGTTAAGAATAGTCTCAAAACAGTCCTATTACGGTCCAATATACATCAGACAGTTCAAAACAGTTGTTCTAGTCACAATTAAACATGAATAGTTAAGCTGAATATTAAAAGCTAACAATGATTCTAAGGAAACTCAGGTGTACAGATAATAACTCTTCTTCATTGATTCTCCCAGTTGTTCATACGCATAAATCAAACTTTCAGATCATTAAAGGCTATGAAGGTGTACCCGGAGTTTGCAAATAAGAAGGAAAATTATATTCAATCAACAACAGATGACAAGCAGTAGCAACAGAACAATTTCAAAAACCAACACAACACCAAATCAACCAGCAATGAACCCCAGTAGTCAACACAGTCAGCCAATAACCATCTATCACTAAGAGAATATAATGAAGCAGTGAACTTATGCTTGTTCAAACTGGAGGGATTTCAGGAAAAAGAAATCAACAAAGAGAAGAGAAGTTTCAATGGCACAGTAGAATTATTTCAGAAAAATGTTCAAGCTCTCTCTTGATCTTTTAGCTCAAATGTCTCTCCTTCTCTTTTTCGAATTCTCCCCTGTTTTTTTAGCTCCCCAGGTTTTTTTTTTCTTCAGTTCTGTTTTCTGCCCCTTTTTATAGACAAAACAGACCCTTTTTAAATTCAAAGTGTTCCAACCTTCCAACCTGTTATTCCCTTAGCACACGTGCACCCCTTAATCTTTTTAATCATTCTTCCCTCACTCTTTTGCTTTCCCTCTCTTAAAAGTACTCAGGGCAGATTTAAAACTAATTCTGCCCATGACATTCTTTAGAATTCCACTAGAGTGTCTAATTTTAATTCAAAGGTGTACTGATAACCTATTTTTTATTCAAATTCCCTTTTAAACCCATGCTACTTCTGATTTTCCACTAGCAAAAATGCTAAGCCAACCCATCATTCCCTTATTTCTATTAATTAAATCTGATATTTTAACAGTATATTATTCCTACTGACAAACCACAATTCAAGCCACTTTCCAATTGTTCGATTCCCAAAACTACCCCTTAACCCCTGAGAATTACTGTTCTGCCCTAATTCTTAACAGTCAGTATATAAACCCCTCTAAATTTAACTAATACTGATTATTAACTACTAAACATCCACACAGCTATAACCAATCCTAAGTCAAATTTAGGCAGTGATTCATACAGAGTTGAAGCAAGGCAGGTGATCCAATATGCAAAACAGGGGTGATTTTCAAATGGGCAATCACTCGATCCAAAAGAGGAGATGAACACATTCATAAACTCATCTTGATCGCACCAATCAAACAGAAAGAACAAGATGACAAACATACTGGAAAAAAATGAAACTATCATCATGTGATTCTGGTATTCAAATGCAAGAAACTAATTGACGATATTTAATCAATCGACTATATGAGCCGTAACAGACAACAAACACCCAATAAACAAATAGGCCACCAAATGAATTCAGTGGCTTTGGGCAAAACAGGGGACCAAAGTGAACTAACTACTCGATGATGTTAATCGAATCGAATATATAGTCTATAACACATATTTAACACATGAAATAGAAAAATCGACCAAACAAAGGGTCTTTGAAGATGGCCAAGATAAGTTGAAAGAGAAGAAAAAAAATTGAAAAATCAAATAAGTTAAATTAAACACGTAACCAGATATTAATAGAACACAAACAGAACAAAAATGAAAGAAAAAAAATTACCTCCGAAGCTTAAAATTAGACGGACCCAGGCTCAAGCTCAAATTTTGACCACTTTGAGGTCGAACGGACCTTAGTCGAAGTGTTCTCAACCAAAAACACTCCGATTAAGGTCGATTAGACCCCAAATCTCTATTTTAATTGGACAGATTTCAACATTTGGTTTTCTAGGGTTCTTGAGGGTTTGGTTTGGGTTCGAACGTTCTGGTCAGATTCGAACCAAACCAAGAGTGGTTTGGTAACGAGGGAGGTCAGGGGAGTGTCTGGTGTGAGTTT
>MU700199.1:0-33844 GCA_026770625.1 Nicotiana glauca
AATACTTCAAACCATCCCAGAAACCCGGTGTCACAAGTGCATGAGCAACTACTGATAAGGAAAAATAAAATACAATATCTGTCCGGAATACAGTGGACGGAAAGTAAATACAGTACACTGGAAGGGACTACCCTAGCTGCGGTCGCCTCGAATGATGCAGCTCACCTAGTCCCAGAAACGTCCGTGCTGCTACGCCCAGTAGGATGCTAGAAGTATATATACCTGTGCAACAAAAATGCACAGCAGTGTAGTATAAGTACGTAATCAACTTGTACTCAGTGAGTATTCCACCTAATTTCGAAGGGGTAGAGACGAGATGGTCAACTTGACGCTCTCTAATGGTCCAATAATGATTCATCCTTAATATGTATATACTAAACAATGGATTTATTTTATAAACATGATTTTTAATCCAGATGGAGGAAACAAGTAAACACATAATCCTTTCATAGGAAATTTTCCAAGATTTCTTTTCATTATTAACAAAATGATCTCGAGCCAGAATGAGGCATGTAACAACTTAAATAAGTCCAGGAAGCAATACAAGCATGCGCAAATCATACCGAGGCGACGGCCCGATCCAACAAAAATAAATGTGCACTTGCCGAGGGTCGGCGACGCGCCTATAGATGCTTCTATTAATCTGCCGAGGCGTTCGGCCCGTTCCAAAATAAACACACACAGACAGACAATCAGTCAAGAAGTCAACATGGTGCAATCATCCAAGAAAAGCCAATTCTCTTTAATAATTTGAGAAAACGAAGCTTAAGTCTTTTTAGAAATCCATTTATTAATTTAATGTGATATATTACCCCGCTCGCGAATCACCCATGCAACGCGGTCAACATAAAATAAACAATCACCCTGCTCACGAATCATCCATGCGATGCAGGTACACATAAGATACATGCTCAAATAGCCAATTAGAATTTTATCGGGGAATAATTATCCAAATAAAACCAATTCTCTGTTTAACAATTCAGGAAATGATATTTAATCTCTTTTTAAATTCATTTACTAATCAAAGGTGATTCAAACAATCCAAGTCATCGATGGGTTCATAATTAATTGAAGTATAACATGCTGATAGTAGCTATGCATAGACTCTCGTCACCTCGTGCGTACGTAGCCCCCACAAATAGGAGCATATAATCAATCACTTCACCTATGGGGTAAATTCTCCCTCGCAAGATTAGAAAGGAGACTCACCTCGCTCCGAAGAATCATAACCGGCATTTCTACATTCTTTCGAAGACTTGAACCAACGCACAATGCACCAAAACTAGCCAATTAATGACAAACTAATAAGAATATGCTCAAATACTTGTTAATAATTCAGATTATACAAATTCCCAACTCCACTTAGTAAAATGACCAAAATGCCCTCGGGCCCACGTGCCGGATTCTGAAATTTCTCGAAGATAAAGTTTACCCATGAACTCACGAACTCAAATATATGATTTTCTCTTAATTCCATACTCAAAATCATGGTCAAAATCCAAGAACACTAATTTTCTAGGTCTTCCTCTAACCCTCAATTTTCTACCAATTTAAATGCTAAAAATCCATACATAATCAATGTATTTAACTCAAAAGTGATGGGGATAACTTACCTTAACCATGACGACAAAAATCCTCTCTTGAAGCTCCCCAAAAATTGCCCAAGCCATGAAGAAATGGGAGAAACGAACTCAACCCACGAAATGGGAGAAACTATACCGCATCAGCGGTTCCGCTTATGCGGTCTAAAGGCCGTTTCTGCGGCTCCTTCACAAGCCCCCATTTTTGGCTTCTGCGATGCTTCGACCGCAGGTATGGTACCGCTTCTGTGGCTGCTCGACCGCATCTGTGGTCCTCTCCATTTTGGTCCCAATTGCTTCTACGGTTAAATTTTTGCCTCTGCGGGGCCGCTTCTGCGGTCCTAGATCCGCAGAAGCGGAATACTAGAAGCAGCAGCTCCAGCTCTTCCCCAACCGATTCCGAAATTTCTCGAAGATAAAGTTTACCCATGAACTCACGAACTCAAATATATTATTTTCTCTTAATTTCATACTCAAAATCATGGTCAAAATCCAAGAACACTAATTTTCTAGGTCTTCCTCTAACCCTCAATTTTCTACCAATTTAAACGCTAAAAATCCATACATAATCAATGTATTTAACTCAAAAGTGATGGGGATAACTTACCTTGACTGTGATGACAAAAATCCTCTCTTGAAGCTTCCCAAAAATCGCCCAAGCCATGAAGAAATGGGAGAAATGGACTCAACCCACGAAATGGGAGAAACTATACCGCATCAGCGGTTCCACTTCTGCGGTCTAAAGGCCGCTTCTGCGGCTCCTTCGCAAGCCCCCCTTTCTCGCTTCTGCGATGCTTCGACTGCAGGTGCGGTACCGCTTCTGTGGCTGCTCGACCGCAATCTTGGTCCTCTCCATTTTGGTCCCAACTGCTTCTACGGTTAAATTTTTGCCTCTGCGGGGCCGCTTCTGCGGTCCCAGATCAGCAGAAGCGGAATACCAGAAGCAACAGCTCCAGCTCTTCCTCAAACTCCAAATTCGATCCGTTAACCACCTAGAATCCACCCGAGGCCCCCGGGACGCCAACCAATCATACCAATCAATCCCATAATACATTACGGACTTGCTCGAAGCCTCAAATCACATCAAACAACGCTAAAACCATGAATTACACCCCGATTCGAGCTTTATGAACTTTTCAACTTCTATTTCCGATGTTTAAACCTATCAAATCATGTCCGATTGACTTCCAATTTTGCACACAAGTCACATTTGGCATTGCGGACCCACTCCAACTTCCGGAATTGGATTCCGACCCCGATATCAAAAAGTCAACCTCAGGTCAAACTTCCCAAAACCTTCAAATTTCTATCTTTAGCCAAATGGTTTCAAAATGACCTACGGACCTCTGAATTCACTTCCGATTGTGCTCCCAACTCCAAAATCACGATACGGAGCTGCTCCCAGTCTCAAAATCCCAAACGGACATCGATAATGCTGAAATGCACTTTAAGCCAAACTTAAATTTTTTTTTCCAAAATGCTAACTTCCACAATAGGCGCCAAAATGCTCCCGGGTCATCCAAAACCCGATTCGGGCATACACCCAAGTCCGATATCATCATACAAACCTGCTGGAACCTTCAGATCCCGATTCTGAGGTCGTTTACTCAAAGGTCCAATCCTAGTTCATTTTTTCAACTTTAAGCTTCTCAAATGAGAATTTCTGTTTAAATTTAACTCCGATCTTCCTAAATTTAAATTCCGACCATGAGAACAAGTCACAATACCTGAAATGAAGCTACTCATGGCCTCAGACTGCTGAACGACGCGTTAGGGCTCAAAATGACTGGTCGGGTCGTTACAGATCAGGGGCCATCTGGATGCTCGACTGGAAATTGTTGTTTTAGGAAAACTCTGCTAATGGAAAGAACTGATCCCACGAAGCTCTAAAGTCGATAACACGTGCTCGGAGCATATCCTAAAAAATTTCAATAGTACGCTTAGACTATTTGTCCATTTTAGGATGAAATGATGTGATCAACTCAAGCGGAGTACCCAACACACGCTGAACTGCCTTCTAGAAATGCACGGTGAACCGCGTACATCGATCAAAAATAATAGACGCAGGTACACCATGAAGACCTACAATCTCCCGAATATATATCCCAGCTAACTTCACTGAAGAATAGTAGACAGCCACAGGAATGAAATGTGCTAACTTGATCAGCCTATAAACAATAACCCATATCGCGTCGAACTTCCTCTAAGTCCGTGGGACTCCAACAACAAAGTCCATAGTTATACGCTCTTACTTCCACTCAGGAATCTCAATCTTCTGAAACAAACCACCAGGTCTCTGATGCTCGTACTTTACCTACTGACAATTCAAACACCGAGCTACATACGAAACAATATCTTTCTTCATCCTCCTCCACCAACAATGCTGCTGCAAGTCCTGATACATCTTAGCGGCGACCGAATGAATAGAATACCGGGAACTATGGGCCTCTTCTAGAATCAACTCATGAAGTCCATCCACATTAGGCACACAAACACGACCCTACATCCTCAAAACTCCATCATCTCCAACTGTAAAATTCTTGGCACCCCTGTGCAACACCATGTCCCTAAGGACAAGCAAATGAGGATCATCATACTGTCGATCTCGGATACGGTCAAATAATGAAGAATGAGAAACTATGCAAGCTAGCACACAGTTGGGCTAAAAAACATCCAACCTCACGAACTGATTGGCTAAAGCCTGAACATCCAAAGCAAGTGGTCTCTCACTGACCTAAATGTACGCAAGACTGCCCATACTGAATGACTTCCTACTCAAAGCATCGGCCACTACATTCACCTTCCCTGGATGATACAAGATTGTGATATCATAGTCTTTCAAAAGCTCCAACCACCCTCTCTGCCTCAAATTGAGCTCCTTATACTTGAACAAATACTGTAAACTCTTATGATCCGTGAATACCACACATGACACGCCATATAAGTAATGCCTCCAAATCTTCAGCGCGCGGACAATGGCTGCTAGCTCTAAATCATGAATTGGATAATTCTTCTCATGAATCTTCAACTGCCGCGAAGCACATGCTATAACCTTGCCATTATCCATCGGAGGCCTTAGCCTCAGGCCTAGTTGGGATGGCATAACATCGGTGCTGGGCCCCACCACTCTAAACTACATCTCGAGGATGGCCTCCTGCTGGCTGGCCTTCACCTCTAGCTGCATGACCTCCACCTCTAACGGCCTGACCTCTACCTCTAACGGCCTGATCTCCACCTCTAACACCTCGACCCCTACCTCTAACTGGCTGAGCGGGCGGTGGAACACTCTGTGCCTGAACCATGGCACGGGAACCCTGATACTGACCGCTGCTTGGTGCTCGAGGGTAAAATCTAGCAATATTCCTCGTATCGCCACAAGTATAACAAGCCCTTGGATGCTGAGACTGCTAACCCTAATGGTCTGATAACCACCTTAAAAACTTTGGAACGACAGTACACTGATAGGAGTTGGTGGTGCATTGTAGGCAACTGATCAAAATACTGCATATGATAACCACGACCACTCATCGTGAGAAGCCTGGAGTGCTGGATGAAATGGCCTGGGATAATGGCCCTTACCAAAAGAATCCCTACCTCTAGACGAGGCACCACTGAAACTGCCTGAAAGATGAGGTCTCTTGTCAGAACCCTAACCACTCCCCCGTGATAGAACCATTTCAACCCTCCGGGCTACATTAGCCGCATCTTGAAAATAAATCTCACTCCCAGTCTCCTTAGCCATCTGCAATCGAATAGGCTGAGCGAGTCCCTCAATGAACCTCCTCACTCTCTCTCACTCTCAGTGGGAAGTGTGGTAAGAGCATGACAGGCCAAGGCAATGAATATGGTCTCGTACCGAGTGACGGTCTTAGAACCCTGTTGGAGATGCTCAAACTGCCTCTAATAGTCCTCCATCCAAGTGATAGGTAGAAACTTCGTCTTGGCGGAACCTGACAGATGAAAAGAAGCAAAGTCGACCCCATTGGTCTCCACTATCCTCATGTTCTGAAGAATCTCGTGACAGCTGTCCAAATAGTCCAGGGGATCCTCAAATGATGTACCACCATAAGTAGTAGTGAATAGCTAGGTGAACCTGTCCAACCTCCAAAAAGCATCAACAGACATAAACATCCTGCTGAACTGCTCTAACTGGCTGAGCTGCTGGAGTCCCAAACAGAAGAGCCATCTAGTAAGCCTGCCTGGACGACACTCTCTATAAGTCCCACTAGATGGACCAGAGCATCCTGAAGTACCGGGGTAGCAATGAACCCCTCTGGGGCCTGAGCTGGACCTGCTGGAATGGTTTGGGCTGGAGCCTCCTCCTTGAACTCCACATGAGGCTCCGCCGCTGGTGCTGCTCTGGGCAGAGCCTTGCCCCTGCCTCGGCCTCTAGCATGGCCTTGGCCTCATTCTCTGCCCCTCATAGGAGGTTCCACTGGGGGCTCGGGCTGCTGATCAGCGGATGAATAAGCATATGTTCTCGCCATCTGCGAAAGAACAGAGTAGAAGTCCAATTAGCATTGAGAAGTCAAATCGCACGACAGAGAAGAATAGATGTGAAGTTGTTGCTAATATCTGTAGCTTCTGGGGGATAAGCATAGACGTCTCTATACCGATCCCTTAGACTCTACCTAGCTTGTTCGTGAATTGTGAGACCTAGGCAACCTAGAGCTTTGGTACCAACTTGTCACAACCCGAATTTCTCACCTATGGGAGTCGTGATGCCGCCTACTCGTGAAAGCTATGCAAGCCAATGATTATAATTCTACACAATAACAATCACCCCAACAGTTATAAACATAAACTAAAGTAAAACAGATGATAAATGCGGAAGAGTTAAAATACATCCAAATACTCTAATACATGTCTATCCACGAATTTGGTGTCATAAATTCACGAACAACTATGATATTTACAACAAATACAAGTCTGGAAAGAAAAGTACAACTATTCTTGGAATGAAAAGAGGCAGTAGAAAAGCTAAATAGAGAAGGGGGCTTTAGGCTCTGCGGACGCTAGCAGATCTACCTGAGTCTCTCTGGACTGAAGGCAACTACCTCATCTACTCACTCGGTCCGGTACCAAAATCTGTACAAAAGAGTGCAGAGTATAGTATGATTACAACCGACCCTATATACTGAGTAAGTGTCGAGCCTAAGCTCGGCGAAGTAGTGACGAGGATAGGACCCGACAATCACATGTACCTGTGCAGACAAATCATATACAATCAGAAACATAGTAACAGAAATCAACAGAATAAAGGGGGAAGGGGACATGTTGCGGGGAAATATCAGATTCTAACAGTAAATCAATAAGGAAGCATCATTAAGGAAGCACAATGAACATCATATATAAATCAACAAGAATAATGAAACGGTAACACATGAACGACATTACCCTTCGTGCTTTCACTTTCGTCCTCACCATATGAATCAACAAAATTGGCACGGCATCACCCTTCGTGCATTACCTCACATGATCATGGCACGGCATCACCCTTCGTGCATTATTCCTCACAATATAGGCACGACATAACCCTTCATGCATTACCTCTCAAATCAAGGCACGACATCACCCTTCGTGCTTTACACTCTCTCACAATAACATGCATGGCATCACCCTTTGTGCTTTACACTCTTCCTCACCCAAAAGAATAGAAAACAATGTCCCAACAAGGGAATCAACAATATCAACAATTATATTCCGTCAAGGGAATCAACAATATCAACAATAATATCCCAACAAGGGAATCAACAATATCAACAAACGTCGCATAAAGAGATTCAGCTATAACCAATCTCGTTTCAACAATCTCTTTACAAAATGAAACTTCAATTTGAGTCAACACTAAACAATAGTAAATAACCAAGAAACTTTCATAATCTTTGTTTAACATTAATAATTATCAATTTGAGCATGATCAATAGATACTAGAGTCACAACAATTATGGTACAACTCCTATTCCCTCAAGCTAAGGTTAAGTCAAGCACTTACCTCGATTTTGCGGACAAATTAAGCCTCTACTACCGCTTTACCTCTCAATTCCACTTCCAATTACCTTGTATCTAGACACAAATTATTTAACGATATCAATAAATGCTAAATAAACCAATTCTAATGCATGAAAATAGATTTCCCATTGTCTTCCCAAAAAAGTCAAAAATCGACCCTTGGCCCGCTTGGTCAAAACCCGATGGTCGAACCAAAACTCGATCATCCATTCACTCATGAACTCAAATATGTAATTAGTTTTGAAATTGGACCTCAAATCGAGGTCTAAATCCCCAAAATTTGAAAATCCTAACTTCTACCCAAAAATACCCAGTTTCCTATGAAAATATTTAATTTTGAAATGAAATCATGTAAAAAGATGTTATAGATTGAAGAAAATAAGTTAGAAGTTGTTTACCTATGATTTGGAGAAGAATCTCTCCTTGGAAAATAGCCTATGTGATGTTTAGGTTTTGAAAAGTTGTAAAAATGAATATGAATCTCATCTGAAATCCCACTTATCAAGTGCAGATGTCGCAATTGCGATCAGGGGTTTGCAATTGTGAACCCTTCAAAAGTCTGCTACCTTCGCATTTGCGACTCCTAAGGATCCCTTCCATCTTCGCAACTGCAAAGGAAATTTCGCATTTGCGACTGCTGGGATTTTCTGAGTGCTTCACAAATGCGAGCAAACTGGTCAGTGCATATTTTTGCAATTGCGAATAGCCCCATCACAATTACCAAGCTGGCAGGATTCGCAGTTGTGATCCCTGATCTCGCAATTGCGAGATCAGAGGCCAGCACCAGACCTGCAACCTGCTACAATTTTTCTAAGTCCAAATTCACTCCGTAGCCTATACAAAACTAACCCGAGCCCTCGGGGCTCCAAACCAAACATGCGCACAAGTCTAAAAAGATCATACGGACGTGCTCGTGCAATCAAATTATCAAAATAACATCAACAAATACCAAATTAACCTCAAATTCATGAAATTCTCTAAGAACATTGAAATTTTCATTTTCTCAACTATAGGTCCTATTTATACCAAACCAATTTCGATTCTTACCAAATTTTACAGATTCAACTTATTTATTATTTTAAACTTGTACCGTGCTCCAGAACCAAGATACGAGCCTGATACCATCAAGAACGTGCATAATTTCATTTCAAAAGGCCTTTATATTTTCCAACAAATAATTTAGTTTAAAAATTCTTTTCTCGGGCTTGGGACCTCGAAATTCGATTTCGGGCATATGCCCAAATCCCATATTTTACTACAGACCCTACGGGACCGTAAGATTACGGGTCTGGGTCCATTTACCAAGAATGTTGAGCAAAGTCCACTTTAATCAATTTTTAAGGCCAATTTCATTTATTTTTGTAAAATTTCACATAAAAGCTTTCCGAAAACGCGTCCGAACTGCGCATGCAAGTCGAGGTGAGGCAAAAGGAGATTTTCAAGGCCTCGGAATATAGTTTTGACTTCTAAAATAAGGGATGAACTTTAGGATCATCACACACACTTAAGCTAACTATTGACTTGCTAAGAATGGTTGTTCCGCTTTTTATGACTTGAGCATTGAAATTCGTTGAGTCTAAATGTTTTCCATGAAACTGAGGGTGTGTTTTGTACGAAGAAAATATTTTCCATGAAAAATATTTTCCTAGAAAATGTTTTCCTGGAAAATGAGTATTTTTATCACTTATTTTCCCTTATTTGGTTGGTGAGTGAAAATATTTTTTCGAAAAATATTTTCTAGTATTTGATTGGAGAGCAGAATTTTTTTATGCTACTCTCCTCATCCCCCTTCCTCCAAGTCCCCATGTTTTCTTGCTCGCTCCTCCTCCACCCTCCCACTCCCCCTCCACCCTCCCAATCCCCCTCCCACAAATACCCAACGTGTTCAGGATTCTATTTTCTTTAAGAATTTAATTTTTTTTTTTTTTTTGTAAAAATTCACACAAAATCAAAGGAACAAATGTGCTGCTTTACTTTTCTACACAAAAAATAATGTTAAAACTTTTGCTCCATAATTAAAAATAAATACTCTTTTTCTTGGTTAAAAAAAAAGTACTGTTTCTACTATATGAAAATAAAGTATTTATTTTTGTCATGACCCAATTCCGAACCTGTAGTGATGGCGCCTATAGATGGTACTAGGCAAGCCGACAATTTCCAAAATACTTCCAAAATTTAACAGAAAATGAATCAAGAAATTTTAAAATAGCAAAGTTTTTCATAAATAGGGGTAAAAACCAAAACACAAAGTGCGAAAAAATAGCTCACAATATCGGAGTGTTACTAAGCCATGAGCATTTATACATAATCAATCTAGAAACAAAGCGACTATAATAGTTTGGATCCTAATACAACAAAAGTAAAGATAAGGAAGTAGAAAATAAGGTCTACGATGTCACGACCCAAAATTCACTAAGGGCCGTAATGGCGCCGGACACCGCTGTCAGGCAAGCCAACTAAAAATACTTAATTGAATTCTCGTTTTAAATATTTTGGAAACCACTTCTTTTATACGTTTAAACAATACACAAAATTTTTTTCTAAAGAAATAATGAGACATTTTAACAACTTTTACTATTTTTGAATAAACCCATAAATACCCAAGAACCCAGTGTCACAAGTGCATGATCAATTTCTAAGAAAAACCGAATAAAGTACAACAACTGTTCGGAATACAATTGGACAGAAAATAAATAAAATCCAAAGAGAGAGACTATACTAGCTGTAGGTCAAAACTACAGCTCACCTAGTCTCCGTATCAACCATGCTGCTACGCCCAGTAGGCCACTAGATTTACATGTGACTGTGTAACAAAAATGCACAGAAGTGTAGTATGAGTACGAAAACAACGTGTACCCAATGAGTATCCCGTCTAATCTCGAAGAAGTAGAGATGAGAGGTCGACTTCGACACTTACTAGCGGTCCAATAATATTATATCCATAATATATTAAATCGTAGATTTTTTATAAACATGATTATGATTCAATGGGTTGGAGCAAATAAATAATTTTTTATTTTATAGAAAATTTCCAAGTTCCTTTTCATTATTTATACAATTATTCTCAAGTCGGGAAGAGACTATGACAACTTTAATAAGTTTCAAGGCAAGCAATACAACAACAACAATAACAACCCAGTATAATCCCACTAGTGGGGTCTGAGGAGGGTAGTGTGTACGCAGACCTTACCCCTACCCTAGGGTAGAGAGGCTGTTTCCAAATAGACCCTCGGCATCCTTCCCTCCAAGAATTGCCCACCTTGCTCTTGGGGTGACTCGAACTCACAACCTCTTGGTTGGAAGTGGAGGGTGCTTACCATCAGAGCAACCCACCTTATCTTTCAAGGCAAGCAATACAAGCATGCGCAAATCATGCTGAGGATGTACGACTCGATCCAACAGAAAAAATAAATTGTGCATTACCGAGGGTCGAATGGCGCGAACCATAGATGCATTTATTTAACCTGCCGAGGCATTCGGCCCATTCCAAAAATAAACACACACAGACAGTCAATCAAGAAGTCCACACGGGCCAATTATCCAAAGAAAGCCAATCCTCTTTACCCATTTGAGAAAAAAATGAAGTTTAATCTATTTAGAAATTCATTTACTAATTCGATGTGATTTAAGCAGTTCAATTTGTCAATAAGTTCGCAAATAATCCAAGTATAACATGCTTCTAGGTCCTAAACTACCCGGACAATAGCATAATAGTAGCTACGAACGGACTCTCGTCACCTCGTGCATACGTAGCCCCCCACAAACAGGAGCACATAACCAATTATTTTACCTATGGGGACAATTCTTTCTTACAAGGTTAGAAAGGAGACTCACCTCGCTCTGAAAATCCATAACCTGCATTCCACGTTCTTCCGAAGACTCGAATCGATGAACAAAGCTCCAAAGCTAGCCAATAATAATACCAATTCATTAATATATACTCAATTATTCATTACAATTTAATTTATAATAATTCCTAACCCTGATCAAAAAGTTGACAAAAATGCGGATTTCCAAAATTTTTGAAGAATAAGTTTACCCATTATCTCACGACCTCAAATATATAATTTACTCTCAATTTTATACCCAAAATCGTGGTCAAATTCCAAAAAATGTCAATTTCTAGGTTTTCCGTAAAACTCCAAGTTTTCTACAAATTTCAACGTCTAAATCCGTATATAATCATGTATTTAACTCAAAACTAGCATAAATTACTTACCTCATGCTTGGTGGTGAAAATGGCACCTCAAAGTTTCTCCAAAACGGCTCAAATGGAAGAAAATGGGGTTGAAATGAACCCAACCCCCTATTTAAAAGGACCTCACTTCCTCCAGCATTTCCGCACCTGCGGTCTCTTGATCGCTTCTGCGGTTCCGCAGGTGCGGCACTCCCACCGCTTCTGTGGTTAATTCTCCACCCCTTCATTTCCGCTTCTGCGACCTCTCTATTGTAGATGCGGTCCTGCATCTGCGACCAAATGACCAAATGTGCGGTCCTAGCTCTCTTCATGCCTAACCGCTTATGCGGTTCAATTCCTCGCTTCTGCGAGGCCGCTTCTGTGGTGAACCCTCTGCAGAAGCGGTTATACCAGCTACTAGACCTCTTCAGCTATCCAAAATTCCAATTTCGATCCATTAAACTCCCGAAATCCACCTGAGGCCCCCGGGACCCCAACAAATCATACCAACCAGTCCCAAAACACATTACGGACATGCTCAAGGCCTCAAATTACATCAAACAATGCTAAAATCGTGAATCGACCTCCAATCCAAGCTTTATGAACTTTAGAATTTCAAACTTTTACTTTCGATGTTTAAACCTGTCAATTAACTTCCGATTGACCTTACATTTTTCACACAAGTCATATTCGACATTACGGTCCTACTCCAAGTTTCAGAATTGGATTCCGATCCCGATATCAAAATTCCACTTCTACTCAAACTTTTCAAAAATCTTCAAATTTCTATCTTTAGCCAAGTGACTTCAAAATGACCTATGGACCTCCAAATTCACTTCCGATCGCGCTCCCAACTCCAGAATCACCATACGAAGCTATTCCCAGACTCGGAATCCCAGACAAACATCGATAACGCTAAAATGCACTAGAAGCCAGACTTATGAAATTTCTTCCAAAATGCTAACTTCCACAATAGGCGCCAAAATGCTCCCGGGTTATCCAAAACCCGATCCGGGCATACGCCCAAGTCCGAAATCATCATACAAACCTACTGGAACCTTCAGATATTGATTCCGAGGTTGTTTACTCTAAATTCCAATCTTGGTTAATTCTTACAAATTAAAGCTTCTGAAATGAGAATTTTCTTTCTGATTCAACTCCGAACTTCCCGAAATTCAATTCCGAGTACGCGTACAAGTCATATTACCTGAAATGAAGCTGCTCATGGCCTCAATCTGCTGAATGACATGCTAGAGCTCAAAACGACCGATTGGGTCGTTACATACGAACACCAGGCAGCTACCTCGCTATCTCCCGTGGTCAGCTATAAGAACTATCAACACCCTCTGCATCCAGAAACTCCTAGATCTGCACATGAAGTGTAAGGTGTAGCTTGAGTACAACCAATTTAATAAGTAATAATAATAAATAAAGAACTGAAAGATAGTGACGAGCTACACAATTATAATTCATTTCAGTAGTCTCAACAAGGAGAAATAGACACACTTCTCAAATTCGGCAAATCAAGTCAAATCAGTTATTTATGCCAAGTTCAAGTAAAATCGGATAAAATATCTTTTAGAAGTTTTCAAAACAGTGATATAAGGCAACTATGTCCAAAAAAAATGAAATCTTATACAACCGGCAACGATCACTAAGTCCTCACATTCACTCCAGCCTCACAATCACTCCTTCCTCACAATCACTCATTCCTCACGATCACTCAGCACTTGGCACACGACACTCACACTTAGTAGGTACCTGTGCTCACTGGGATTATGTACAGACTCCAGAGGGGCTTCTATAGCCCAAACACTATATCAAGCCAATCACGTCATAAATCAATGATACATGCTATGGCGTTCAGCTTGATCTAATAAATATCATCACAATCAGACCCTGGGTAGCATTCAGTCATCAAT
Source organism: Nicotiana glauca (assembly GCA_026770625.1). Classification (NCBI taxonomy): domain Eukaryota; kingdom Viridiplantae; phylum Streptophyta; class Magnoliopsida; order Solanales; family Solanaceae; genus Nicotiana; species Nicotiana glauca. The sequence continues at coordinate 13,692 of MU700199.1, forward strand.
ATCTCCAGTCTCTTAGGCTCTTAGAAATAGGGAAAATCAGCCCAAACAGCAATAACATGATGTATCAATAAGAATAACAAAGACTGAGATATGATATGCGAGTAAAAACTGAGACTGACTACAAATAGCATTTAACAGGTAATTCAACATGTATCATGGTCTTTGTGGGTCCCAATAGTACCAAAACATAGCCTAAACCTGATTTCTAACATGAATTTTGGTCAATTTTCTATGACACCTAGAGAGCATATAGCTAACAGCAAGTTATTCAACTCTATAGTTTCACGGAATGGACCAAGTCACAGTTCCCACAATGCTCGCCCACACGCCCGTCACCTAGCATGTGAATCACCTCCAAATAATCACATAACATAAAATCCAGGGTTTCATACCCTCAGGACCAGATTTAGAACTGTTACTTACCTCAATCCGATCAAAACTCTACTCCAAAATGCCTTTGCCTCTCAAATAGGTCTCCAAACGCCCCAAATCTAGCCACAAGCCGTACAATACAATCAATATAGGCTAAAGGAATCAATTCCACAAGAAAAATACAAAATTATAGCCAAAATCTTAAATCAGCTCAAACCCTTCCCCCGGTCCCATATCTCAAAATTCTACAAAAGTCACAAAACTCGAAAGCTCATTCACTCATGAGTCTAACCATACCAAATTTACAAAATTCGATACCAATTGGTCATTCAAATCCTCAAAATTCATTCTCCAAATCCCTAGCCACAAGCCCCCAATTTACACTTCAAAAACATACAAACTAGGTGGGAAAATCAACGGGGAAACATAAAAGAAATTTAACCATAGTTGACTTACCTCAAAAATCCCTTCAAAATCTCTCTCAAAATCGCCCATTTCCGAGTCCAAAATGTTTAAATGAAGCCAAAATCGCGAACCCTAGCCTTTATATGTTCTGCCCAGGCTTTTTCGCTCATGCGGCCATATTTTCGCTTCTACGGTGAAAGTTTCTCTTCTGCGGAAATCACTTAGCCCTCACTGCCTCCACTTCTGAGACTCCCAGTCCGCATCTGCAACTTCGCAAGTGTCACCTGCGACCCCTGTTCCTCCTGGCCTTGCCCGCTTCTGCTGCTTTCCTTCCTGCTTTTGCGGGCTCACACCTACGGTTCCCACTCTACAGGTGCGATTACACCAGCAGTGGAATACCTTTAGCAAGCTTAAGACTTCAAAACGTGATCCGTTAATCACTCGAAATCAACCTGAGGCCCCTCAACCAAACATACCAACAAGTCTTATAACCCAATCCAAACTTAGTCAAATAATCAAACAACATCGAAAATATGAATTGCACACAGATTCAAGCCTAATGAACTTTGAAATTTTAAAATTCTACAAAGACACCGAAACCTTTCAAATCACGTCTGATTGACCTCAATTTGGCACACAATTCATAAATGACACCACATACCTACTCCAACTTCCTAAATTAGAATCCGACCCTGATATCAAAAGGTCCACCCCAAACTTTCCCAACTTTTAACTTTCGCCAATTCAAGCCTAATTCTACTACGGACCTCCAAATCACAATTCGGACACGGTTCTAAATTTGAAATCTCCTAACGAAGCTAATGAAACCATCAAAATTCAAATCCGAGGTTGTTTACACATAATTCAACATTTGGTCGACTTTTCCAACTTAAGTTTTCAATTAAGAGATAAAGTGTCTCAATTCACTCCGAAATCTCTCCGAACCCTAATCAACCAACCCGGTAAGTCATATAACAGTTATTGAGCACACAAGAAGCAGTAAATGGTGGAACGAGGCTACAAGTCTTGAAACGAGCGGATGCGTCATTACAATTTTATTGAAGTAAAAGAAAATACTTTTTCTACATCATAGAAAGAAAGTACTCATTTCGTTGAAATGAAAAAAATATTTTTTTTACATCATGAAAAGAAAATATTTTTCTGTTGAAATAAAAGAAAATACTTTTTACTGGGAGATGAATTTAGAGTACCTTGAAAATGTGTCATGTATAAAAATGAAGCAAGACCCAAAGCAAAGTTTATTATGTAATTACATTTGCAGGGTATGTTGTAACGACCTGGTCAGTCGTTCTGAGGGATACAACCCCATTTCCCCCATTTACATTTCTTTATGTGTTGTCCAGCTGTGTTGAGTTGTATTGAGTTAGTAGGTTTGGGGTCGGAGTAGTTTTGGAAGTTTAAAAGTTCTTAAGCTAGAATCCGAGGTTGATTTGGTGTTTTGGTATTGTTTTGGGTATTCCGAAGGTTTGACTAAGTTCGGTTAGTGATATATGAATTGTTGGAATTATTGGTTGAGGTCCCGAGGGCCTTGGGTAAGTTTCGGTTAGGTTTGGGTTGTGTTGAGCTTGTTTTCTTAAGCATAAATGATATCATCTTGAGTAAATGAGCTCCTATTTCTTTTTTTATTGACGCATTAGATCCATATCATAATTACGGATCCATAGCAAAAAGAATCGTCGAATTTAGACGTCATATGAGGATTTTATGGTCAGTTTATTAACAATTAAGTTGCTAGATTTTTTAGATTAATTACGAAATTGCCATGACGACATAATTAAAAATCTGTACTATTTGCAAATATTGAAACCAACATATCCAGGGGCGGCTCAAGCTCGTATAGGGCCTAAGGCCAAAGTTTAATATGGGGCCTAAGACCAAAGTTTGTATCTTCGTCCGATTTCTCAATAACCACTTCTTCAATTTGGATTTTGTTATCATCTGACTCAAAGTTAGTGACTTGTTCATCTAAAGAATATTCTCCTGCATTTTGCAATTTAGTTTTTTCATTATTTGTCAAAAAAATTCTCAAGAGCTCCTTTTTGAGATTTTATTAAACTTTCAACTTTTATTTTCTTTTGGATTTTTCAATATCCGGATGCATATTTTCTTGTAGACATGTTTATATTTTCGAAAAAATTTAAACAATATGTACATAATAAAATTAATAAAATAATAAATAAAAATAAAAATAATACTAGAAAGTTAGAATGATATTACCCGACTAACTGATTCAAGAAGTTTGAAGACTTTGATTCCAAAATATCTAGTTGTTGGCTTGTTGGAATCTTGGAGAAAGAAAGAAGTATAGTAGAAAGAAGAAGAGCATGAATAAAAAGGAAGGAAGAAGGTATGTCACTATGTCTCATTCTCCTATCTGTAATATGAAGAATGAAATGAAATTGAAATGTTGGATTGGGTCTTGGAATTATTTGGGAAGAAGAGCAAAAAGTAGACTTATCAAATCAAATCCAAGTGACAACTATTTTTTTAGTCCTATTTTAAGCTTTACTTTATTAACATATTAAAAGTTTTTCTTTTTTTATATATGAAAAGTATAAAAGTAATATCATATTTATTTTTTTAAAAAGAAAAACATATAAACCTATAAAATATATAGTATTCCTAAAATATGGGGCCTCACAAAATAAAGTTGGGATCCAAAGGCACTTGCCATAGAGTCGGCCCTGAACATATCTCCTTCATTATAAGGTCAAATTGAGTGATTCAAAAGCCTAACTTGACAAAAATTTTACAAGGAACTTATTGGAGGCATCATACCTGGCAAAAAAATTATAAAAAATTAGGGTTTGTTCATTCGGTCATATTTTGAGTTGGGGAGCTTGGATTTGGGAGATTTTAGTGGCGATATTCACCATATGAATTGGGATAAGTTTTCTCTACTTGGTATTGATTATGTTTCATGAATCTATCTTCGTTTTTGGGATTTGATTGATGATTTCAAAGTAAATTTGAGGGAGTTGGGGTTTGAATTTTGTAGAGTTTTAAGTGAGGATTTGAGGGACCAAACGGAGTTCGATTTTAACAAATTTTATATGATTAGACTCGGGAGAGGACAAGGATTATTTGTGACGACCCGGCCAGCCGTCTCATGAGTTATCACTCTGTTCCCCCCCCCCATTTCTGCTTATTTATGCTTCGTTATCCGTATTTTATATGATCAAGTTGTTTAGTTTGCGTTCGGATTGGATTTGGTAAGAAATGAAATACTTAGTCTCTTTTAATAAGGTTTAAGTTGGAAATGTCAACCAGATATTGACTTATGCGTTAGAGGACTTAGATGTAAATTCTGATGGTTCTGTTAGCTTGGGGAGGTGAGTTTTGACTTAGGAGTGTGATCGGAATTGGTTTTGGAGGTCCGGTGTAGAATTAGGCCTGAATTGGCAAAGTTGGTCTTTTGGCAAATTTTGGTTGATAGGTGAGATTTTGATCTGAGGGTCGGAATGGAATTCTGAGAGTTTCTATAGCTTCGTTATGTCATTAGTTAAATGTGTGCAAAATTTTAGGTCATTCAGACGTGGTTTGGTTGGGTTTTTGATCGAAAGCGTATTTGGGAAGTTTTTAGAAAACTTAGGCTTGAATTCGATGAATTTTTTGTAATTTTATATTGTTTAAGGTGTTTTGATGATTGGAGAAAGTTTGAATGAGGTTTTAGGAGATGTTGATGCTTTTGGTTGAGGTCTCGAGGCCTCGGGTGAGTTTTGGGTAGTCAATCGCACCATTTTTGGCTTTGAGAGTTGCAGAAAATATTGTTCATATGTTGCAGGGTTTTAAGCCTTCCAATCACGTAGGGTCCATCGCGATCACATAGGAGGAAATCGGAAGGCAGGAAATTTACCCTTCGCATTCGCGAAGGAGGGCCCGTGTTCGCATAAGTTTGGAAGATAGTGCTTCGCGTTCGTAGGAGCCAGCTCGCATTCACGTATAAGGAGTTGGGGGTCCAGTGGTTTTGTTCTTCACGTTCGCATCAGTGGGGTCGGGTTCGCATAGGTGTGGGAAATGAAGCATTGCATTCGCATAGAGTGTTTTTGAGGTTTTTAAATTTTTCCCTTCGCGAGGCAGTGTTCACGAACGCGATGAAGGAATATCAGAGCTGGGCAGTGAGTTTATAAAACATTTCATCCGCAATTTTGAGCCATTATTCCTCCATAGCTGAGTATTTTGAGAGCTCTTTGAGGGAAATTGAAGAGGGATTCAAGGAGAATTGAATGGAGGTAAGATTTATCAAACTAAAACGTGATTCTATTGTGAAATCTACCTAGAAATTCATGGAAACTTGAACAAAAATGGAAGAACTAGGGCTCAGAAGTTTGGAAGTTTAAATTGGGAATGGTAGGGTCATTTGGACTCCAATTTTGGTGTTCTTTATATGCATAGACTCGTGGGGTGATAAGGAACCCGTTAATGTAAAAATTTCTGAGTTTTGAGAAGCAGGCCCGAAGCTCGGGTTTTGCTAATTTAGGGATTTTTGTAATTTTTAGATTGTTTTTGCTTGGGTTTTGTTCCCTTAGCATATTGTGACGTATTCGATCTGATTTTGGTTAGATTCGACGTGCGTGGAGACCGATTCGAGGGGCAAAGGCGTCACGAGCTAGAGTTGTAGCTGGTTCAAGGTGAGTAATGAATGTAAATGATGTTCTGAGGGTTTGAAACCCCGAATTTGCACATCGTAGTGCTATATTGAGGTGAGACACGTGCTTGATGATGAGCGTGGGGTTGTTTACTATTGGGGATTGTGACTTGGTCCGTCCTGATTGATGATCTTACCGTTTATTTGACTATAACTTGTTTGTTATCATCATTATTTGGATTGGTTGTCATATTTGGGCTTCGTGCCAACTAATTGAACCCTCCGGGGATTTTTATCACTATTTCCTCACTGTTTTGACTTACTACTCGAACTCAGTCATACCGTTTTTCCACTATTTTACAACTCGGCCACTTTTATTTGGTTTTGAAAATAAAATGATATATTAAATGATGTTTTGGGTTGAGAACTACTGTTTTACTAATTCCCGAGTGGCTCATGTGATTTCTGGACTGAGTATGGCTGAGGGCCGAATGTGAGAATACTATGGGATCGGGGTCTACACCGCAGCAGTATACTGATACCGATATGAGGTCGAGGGCCTAGATTTTGATGCTACGAGATTGCTTGATATTGCGCTTGGGCCGTAACGGGCCCCTCCCGGAGTCTGCACACCCCCAGTGAGCGCTGTCAATGAGATATATGGATCGGGCTACACGCCACAGCGGGTACCATATGGCACTATTATATGCGTTGACTTTCTTTAGCTGTCTGTCACTTAACTGCTTACCTGTTGTAGAATTATCATATCTCGCTATCATTGGTTTATTGCTTGCATATTATTTGTCTTATCTATTGCATTATGGATTACTCTTTGTTTTCCGTGATTTCTTATTCTCAGTCCTTATTTATGCTTATTACTCACTTGGTCAGAGTACTCACATTACTCCCTGCACCGTGTATGCAGATACAGGCATCGTAGAGTCCGCTCCTGAGTGTTGATCCTCCCAGTCCAGGCAGTGATTTGAAGACTACGAGGTAGCTATTATCGTCCGTAGCCCCATGCCTCCCTTATCTTATCATTTTCGTGTTCTTAGAACTATTGTATTGGATTTAGTGTTCATTAGACTTGTATCTGGATTTCTTAGTTGCTCATGATTTGTGACACCCCGGTTTGGGATGTGTCGGGATGGTTTCTTCTATTATTATCGTTACTTCCACAAATTATGGATATTATATCATGTTTAATAAATGTTTATGGTATATAACTTCTTACAAAAGGTGTTCTATTTTGGTCTGGATGACCTTGTCTTCACGAGGCACCATCACGATCGAGTTCGAGAATTTGGGTCGTGACATGTTGGTATCAGAGCCTAAGTTACTAGGTCTCACGAGTCATGAGCGGGTCTAGTAGAGTATTTCGGATCGGTACGGAGACATCTGTATTTATCCTCGAGAGGCTGCAGAACCTTTTAGGAAAAACTTCATATTCTTGAAATTCTTGTCATGCGACCTTGTTGATCCGAGTACTAAACTTCTATTATTCTATTCTCTCACAGATGGTGAGGACTCGAGCTACAAGACGAGGTGGACGACTATCGGTACCACCAACTGAGGCCACCAGAGGCTGTGGATGCGGTCGTGGTTGTGGCAGAGGCAAAGTAGTGAGGGCATCACCTGTTGATACACTAGCTGCCCCAGCTATGAATCAGACTGCAGCAACACCAGTTCAGGCACTGGCTATGCCCATCGTGGCACAGATCTTGGCATAGATCTTGGCACAGATCTTGGCATAGATCTTGGCACAGATCTTGTTAGTTTGCACTGGCCTAGCTCAGACAGTTTCAGCCACCACAGCAGCAGCTACTTCATAGGCCGGGGGAGGCGATCAGTACCTCGCTGCTCGCACATTTGAGCAGGTAGTGCAGGGACTACAGACACCGGGGGAACCTCCAGCCCAGCCGGTTGCACCAGCTCAGGAGTTCATTGTACCAGTTGTACCTGATGACGAGCAGCGTCACCTTGAGAGGTTTCGTAGACTCTAGCCCCTATCATTCAGTGGTGCTGAGGGCAAGGATGCCCAGGGTTTTCTGGATAAGTGTCAGCGGATGCTCCGTACGGTAGGGCTTCTTAAGTCTAGTGGTGTGGCATTTACCACCTTTCAGTTTATTGGGGCAGCCTTTACTTGGTGGGAGGATTTTGAGAGGCGTAGGTCTGTCAGTGTAGCACCCCTTTCTTGGCAGCAGTTCTCCACTCTCTTCTTGGAGAAGTATGTACCGCAGTCCCGCAAAGATGAGCTGTGTAGGTAGTTTGAATGGTTGACGTAGGGGGATATGACCGTGACCCAGTACGAGATGAGGTTTTTTGAGTTGGCTCGTCATGCCACCTGGATGATTCCGTCAGATCGCAAGAGGATCAGGAGATTTGTGGATGGCCTTAACTACTATCTCCATATTTTGATGACTAAAGAGAGAGTATTGGGTGCTACATTCGAGGAGGTAGTTGATATCCCCCGTGAGATTGAGATGGTTCACCGTTGGGAGCGAGAGGAGAGGGAGGCCAAGAGGCATTGAGGATCAGGCAGTTACAGTGGTGCTCCTTTGAGGGGACAGTTCCAGCATGGTAGAGGTCATTCTTTAGGACTGCTCAGTCGGCCCGTCCAGAGTATCGTGGGGCATCTTCAGGTCATGGTCATCATGGGTCTCAGCAGGGACAACCTTCACTCAGTGCCCTCGCAGCTCAGAGTTCACCTCGTGCCCCATTAGCTCAAGGTTCTTCTACGCCGAGTGCATCTTCTAGCCACTCCGGTTCCTGGGGTTCCCTTTTGTCCCCATCTCCAGCACTGGAGAGTTGTTATGAGTGCGGAGAGTTTAGACATATGTGGAGGTAGTGCCCTCGACTTCGTGGTAGTCAGCTTTAGCAGAGGGGTTAGCCCTCGACTTCTGCTCCAGTTACTTCACCACCTGCCCAGCCAGCTAGGGGTAGAGATCAGGCATCCAGGGGTCACCCCAGAGGGGGAGGTCAATCGGGCGGTGGCCAGGCTCGTTTCTATGCTATTCCAGGCAGGATAGATGCCATTGCTTCAGATGCTGTCATTACAGGTATTATTTCAGTCTACCACAGAGGTGCCTCTATATTATTTGATCCTAGTTCCACCTAGTATTATGTGTCCTCATACTTTGCTCATTATTTGGGTACTTTCGAGGAGTTTCTTGCTTTACCTGTTCATATATCTACCCTAGTGGGTGATACCATTATTGTGGACCGTGTGTATCAGTTGTGTGTTGTGACTATTAGGAGTCTAGATACCCGAGTTGATCTATTGCTCTTGAGCATGGTGTATTTTGATGTCATTATGGGCATGGATTGGTTATCTCCGTGTCATGCTATTCTAGACTGTCATGCTAAGATAGTCACTTTGGCTATGCCGGGTGTACCGCGGATCGAGTGGTGTGGTGTGACTGATTATGTTCCTAGTAGAGTGATCTCTTTCTTGAAGGCCCAGCATATGGTTGGACGAGTTGTCTTTCATACCTAGCGTTTGTGAGGGATGTTAGAGCTGAGACTCCTGGTATTGATTCTACTCCAGTGGTACAGGATTTTTCCGATGTGTTTCTTGCAGACCTGCCGGTCATGCCACCGGACAGGGATATTTATTTTGGTATTGACCTGGTGCCGGGCACTCAACCCATTTCTATTCCACCGTATCGTATGACACCAGCGGAGTTGAAAGAATTGAAGGAATAGCTTCGGGAACTCCTAGATAAGGGGTTCATTCGGCCAGAGTGTCACCTTGGGATGCGCCGGTTCTGTTTATGAAGAAGAAGGATGGCACAATGAGAATGTGCATTGATTGCAGGCAATTGAGCAAGGTAACAATTAAGAACAAGTATCCCCTGCCTCGCATTGATGATTTATTTGACCAGCTTGAGGAAGCGAGGGTGTTCTCTAAGATTGATCTCTATTCAGGTTATCACCAGTTAAAGATCAGGGATTCAAATATTCTCAAGATAGCTTTCAGGAACAAATATGGTCACTATGAGTTCCTAATTATGGTTTTTGGGTTGACCAATACCCCAGCAACATTCATGCATCTGATGAAGAGTATGTTCTAGCCTTATCTTGATTCATTTTTTATATCCTTCATTGATGATATTTGGTATATTCGCGTAGTCAGGAGGAGCACATGGAGGATTTGAGGCTTGTGTTGTAGCAATTGAGGGAGGAGAAGCTTTATGCAAAGTTCTCCAAATGTGAGTTTTGGCTTAGGTCAGTAGCATTCTTGGGGCATGTGGCATTCAGTGAAGGGATTCAGGTTGATCCAAAGAATATAGAGGCAGTGCAGAGTTGTCCCAGACTGTCCTCAGCCACAGAGATTCGTAGTTTTCTTAGTTTGGCAGGCTATTATCACCGGTTTGTTAAGGGATTCTCATCTATCACATCGCCCTTGTCCAAGTTGACATAGATGGGTACTTCATTTGTATGTTCGGACGAGTGTGAGGAGAGCTTTCAAAAGCTCAAAATAGCCTTGACCACAGCTCCAGTATTGGTTTTGCCATCAGCTTCAGGTTCATATACCGTGTATTATGATGTTTCGAGAGTTGGTATTGGTTGTGTATTGATTTAAGAGGGTAGAGTTATTGCTTATGCTTCCCGTCAGTTGAAGCCCCATGAGAAGAACTGCCATGTTCATGATTTGGAGTTGTCTGCCATAGTTCATGCATTGAAGATTTGGAGCCATTACTTGTATGGCGTATCTTGTGAGGTATTGACCGACTATCGCAGTCTTCAACATTTGTTCAACCAAAAGGATCTTAATTTGAGGCAGCGGAGATGGTTGGAGTTGCTTAAGGATTATGATATCACCATATTGTATCATCCGGGAAAGGCCAATGTAGTGGCTGATGCTTTGAGCCGAAAGGCAGTGAGTATGTGGAGTTTGGCATATATCCCAGTTGGGGAGAGACCTCTTGCGGTTGATGTTCAGGCTTTGGCCAATCGGTTCGTGAGGTTGGATATTTCTGAGCCCAGTCGAGTATTGGCTTATGTGATATCTTGGTCTTCTTTATATGTTGCATCAGAGAGCGCCAGTATGACGACCTGCATTTGCTTGTCCTTAGGGACAGAGTTCAACATGATGATGCTAGAGATGTGACCATTGGTGATGATGGAGTGTTGAGGATACAGGGCCGGATCTGTGTGCCCAATTTGGATGGACATAGAGATTTGATTCTTGAGGAGGCCTATAGCTCGCGGTATTCCATCCATCTGGGTGACGCTTAGATATATCAGGATCTTAGACAGCATTATTGGTGGCGAAGAATGAAGAAAGATATTGTGGGGTTTGTAGCTTGGTGTCTCAATTGTCTGCAGGTGAAATATGAGCAACAGAGACCGGGTCAATTGCTTCAGTAGATGGTTATTCCCGAGTGGAAGTGGGAGAGGATCACTATGGATTTTGTTACCAGACTCCCACGGACTTTGAAGAAGTTCGATGCTATTTGGGTTATTATAGACAGGCTGACCAAGTTCGCGCACTTCATTCCTATCTGTACTACTTATTCTTCAGAGCGGCTGGCAGAGATATATATCGGGAGATTGTTCAGTTGCATGTTGTCCCAGTTTCTATCATATCAGATCGGGGCACTCAGTTCAATTCCCAGTTTTGGAAGTCTGTTCAGCAAGAGTTGGGTAGCCAGGTGTAGTTGAGCACAACTTTTCACCCTCAGACGGACAGGCAGTCCGAGCGCCTCATTAGAGTTTACTTTTAAAAACAGCTACCAGTCGAGTATTCAGATGGCTCCGTATGAGGCTTTCTACGGGAAGCGGTCCGGTTGGTTGGTTCAAGCCGGGTGAGGCTAGGCTATTGGGGACGGATTTGGTTCAGGATGCTTTAGATAAAGTGAAGGTAATTAGGAGAGACTCCATATGGGGCAGTCGAGACAGGAAGGTTCAAGATTTATCCAACATGGTTGGTGAGAAGGTCCTGTTGAAGGTTTCACCCATGAAGGGAGTTATGAGATTCGGAAAGAAAGGGAAGTTGAGTCTGCGGTTCATTGGGCCTTTTAAGGTACTTCGGAGGATCGGGGAGGTGGCTTATGAGCTTGCCCTGCCACCTAGCTTGTCGAGTGTGCATCCAGTTTTCCATGTTTCTATGCTTCGAAAGTATATTAGAGACCCGTCCCATATTCTGGATTTCAGTACGGTTCAGTTGGAGGGTGATTTGATGTATGATGTAGAGCCAACAGCCATTTTGGGGTGCCAAGTTCAGAAGTTGAGGTCAGAAGATGTAGCTTCAGTGAAGGTGTAGTGGAGATGTCGGCCAGCAGAGGAGGCTACCTGGGAGACCGAGCGGGAGATACGGAGCAGAAATCCTCACCTATTAATGGCTTTAGGTATGTTTCTTGACTCGTTCGAGGACGAACGTTTGTTTAAGTTGGGGAGGATATGACGACCCGGCCAGTTGTCTCATGAGTTACCGCTCAGTTTCCCCCATTTATGCTTCGTTATCCGTGTTTTATGTGATCAAGTTGTTTAGTTTGCGTTCGGACTGGATTTGGTAGGAAATGAGACACTTAGTCTCTCTCGGATGTGAATTTCGATATTTCGATTAGCTTCGGGAGGTGATTTATGACTTAGGAGTGTGATCGGAATTTGTTTTGGAGGTCCGGTGTAGAATTAATCTTGAATTGGCGAAGTTGGTATTTTGGCGAATTCCGGTTGATAGATGAAATTTTGATTCGAGGGTCGGAATAGAACTCCGAGAGTTTCTATAGCTTCGTTTTGTCAATTGGGATGTGTGTGCAAAATTTTAGGTTATTCGGACGTGGTTTGGTTGGGTTTTTGATCAAAAGCGTATTTCAGAAGTTTTTAAAAAACTTAGGTTTTAATTCAATGAATTTTAGGTAATTTGATGTTGTTTGAGGCGTTTTGATGATTGGAGCAAGTTTGAATGAGGTTTTAGGAGGTGTTGGTCTTTTGGTTGAGGTCCTGGGGGCCTCGGATGAGTTTCGGGTAGTCAATCGCACCATTTTTGGCTTTGAGAGTTGCAGAAAATGTGTGCAGATGTTGCAGGGTTTTAAGCCTTCGCGATCGCGTAGGGTCCATCGCGATCGCGTAGGAGGAAATTGGAATGCAGGAAATTTGCCCTTCGCGTTCGCGAAGGAGGGCCCGCGTTCGCATAAGATTGGAAGCTAGTGCTTCGCATTCGCAAGAACCAGCTCGCATTCGCGTATAAGGAGATGGGGGTCCAGTGGTTTTGTTCTTCGCGTTCGCATCGGTGGGGTCGCGTTTGCATAGGTCTGGTAAATCAAGCATCGCATTCGCAGTTAAGGCATCGTGTTCGCTTAGAGTGTTTTTGAGGTTTTTAAATTTTGCCATTCGCGTTCGTGAGGCAGTGGTCGCGAACGCGATGAAGGAATATCAGAGCTGGGCAGTGAGTTTATAAAACATTTCATCTGCAATTTTAAGCCATTATTCCTCCATAGATGAGTATTTTGAGAGCTCTTTGAGGGAAATTGAAGAGGGATTAAAGGACAATTGATTGGAGGTAAGATTTATGAACCTAAAACGTGATTATATTGTGAAATCTAGCTAGAAATTCATGGAAACTTGAACAAAAATGGAAGAACTAGGGCTTGGAATTTTGGAATTTTAAATTGGGATTTGAGGTGTCATTTGGACTCTAATTTTGGTGTTCTTTATATGCATAGACTCGTGGGGTGATAAGGAACCCGTTGATGTCAAAATTTTTGAGTTTCGAGAAGCGGTCTCGGGGCTCAGGTTTTGCTAATTTCGGGATTTTTGATATTTTTTATTGTTTTCGCTTGGGTTTTGTTCCCTTAGCATATTGTGACGTATTCGTTCTGATTTTGGTTAGATTCGATGCACGTGTAGACCAATTCGAGGGGCAAAGGCATCGCAAGCTAGAGTTGTAGCCGATTCGAGGAGAGTAATGAATGTAAAAGCGTCACAGCAGTGTTATACTGGTACTGATATGAGGCCAAGGGGCTAGATTTTGATGCCACGAGATGGCTTGATATTGCGCTTGGGCCGTAAGAGGCCCCTCCCGGAGTCTGCACATCCCCAGTGAGCACCGTCGATGAGATATATGGATCGGGCTAAATGCCGCAGCAATATACGGATCGGGCTGCATGCCGCAGGGGGTACCATATGGCACTATTATATGCGTTGTCTTTCTTTAACTGCTTACTCACTGGGTTGGAGTACTCACATTACTCCTTGCATCGTGTGTGCAGATACAAGCATCGCAGAGTCCGCTCCTGAGTGTTGATCCTTCCTGTCCAGGCAGTGATTTGGAGACTATGAGGTAGTTTTTGGCGTCCGCAGCCCCCGTGCCTCCCTTATCTTATCATTTTCGTCTTCTTAGAACTATTGTATCGGATTGAGTGTTCAATAGACTTGTATCTGGATTTCTAGTTGCTCATGACTTGTGACACCCCGGTTTGGGCTGTGTCGGGATGGTTTCTTCTATTGTTATTGTTACTTTCGCAAATTATGGATATTATATCATGTTCAATAACTGTTTCTGGTATGTAACTGCTTAAAAGAGGTGTTCTATTTTGGTCTGGCTAGCCTTGTCTTCACGAGAGGCACCATCACGGCCGGGTTCGGGAATTTGTGTCGTGACATTATTATTCTGCCATTTTTGACTGGTTTCGAGATGTGGTCACGGGGGTTAGGTTTTGGCCGATTTTGGATTTTTGGCATGTTTATGTAGTTTTTATTGCGGAATTTGACTCTCTGGACTATGTTGATACTAGTATTCTGATTATGGTTAGATTCGGAGCTTTTGGAGACCGACTCAAAAGACGAGAGCATCCCGGAGTAGGATTTTACACTGTTGAGGTAAGTAACACTTTTTACTCTAGCTTTGAGGGTATAAACCCAGAGAGTTTTATATCATGTGATTGTTTGGAGGTGATACCCACGCTAGGTGACTTGCGCGTGGGTCTACGCCTCGAGGGATTAAGACTTGGTCCGCCTTGTAAGGCCTAATGGCCATTATATGTGTTTATGCATTTAATTGCTGTTGAACTTATCTGCCTTCATGTTAGGGATCATGCTTAGGCTTTATTCATGCTCACATTAATTATACTCAGTCATAGAAAGTATTGTACATGTTTACCTCCGTCTTTATTATTTGCTAATATGCTATGATACTTGATGGGGGATGTGTCCCCTTATTTTTAATAATGGTGAGGTTAGTGAGATACATGATTGAGTGTAACCGATGACCTGATTGTGAGGCTATTAATACAATAGCGCGTGAGTTGACCGTGCGAGTCCAGGTATTGATACCATAGCGGGTGAGTTGTTTGTTTAGCACGTGAGTTGAACATTCGAATCCAGGTATTGATATGATGGCCTGTTTGTGAGGATATTAATGCCATAGAGTGTGAGTTTCCACGTAGCACGTAATTTGATTGTGGGGGCCATGGTATTGATACCATAGCACGTGAGTTGTCCGCGAAACACGTGAGTTGACCGTGTGGATTCAGGTATTGATATGATGTCACGTAAGTTGTCCGTGCTTAGCGCTTGGGCTTTGGGAGCCCCTCCGGAGTCTGTACACACCCCAGTGAACATAGAGTGTTGGGTATATTGAGTGTTGATTGTTGAGTGCTAAGTGCGAGTGCTGAGTGATGGAGTGACATTGTTGTGAGGTTGCATTTACTTTTGTTGTTGTTGCATTTACCTGTTAACTTCTTTATGGTATTTGTTGGTTTTATGGAATTTACCTATTTATTTATGTTTATTGTAAATTGTGAAAATAAATACTTGGATTGTTTTTCTTAGCTCGTCACTACTGCTCAGTTCCTTAGTTATTTCTGTTACTATTGAGTCGGTTGTATTCATACTACACCCTACACTTTATGTGCAGATCCAGGTGATTTAGAGCGCGGTGATCGTTGAGTTCAGGCCGGCTATCTTTGGAGACAGTAAGGTAGATACTAGCGTCCGCAGGACCTTATTATTCCTCTTGCCATTTCTTCTTTTAGACAGTTAGACATTTTATATATCTTAGTTTATAGTTTTAGACGCTCATGACTTAGTGATACCCCGATGTTTGGGGTTACTTCCATATTTTTATATTAATTATATTTAGAGTTAATTTACTTTATGATAACTTTAAATGTTGGTATTGTTTAATTAAAACCTTAAAATTAATTAGCAGTAATATTTTGGGAAATAGGCTTGCCTTGTAATACGATATGCGCCATCATGACCATGATTTGATTTTGGGTCGTGAAAAGTTGGTATCAGAGCGTAGGTTATATAGGTATCACGAGTCTTGAGCGGGTTTAGTAGAGTCTTGTAGATCGGTACAGAGATGTCTGTACTTATCTTCGAGAGGCTGCAGAACCTTTAGCAAAACTTCACCTTCTTGAATTCTTATCATGCTGTATTGATTCAGCTTGAAGTGTAACTCTTTGAATTCCTTTCGCGCATTCGTATGTGCACATAAGTTGTCGGTATCAGTTGTACATCGATGGCTTGCGATTGTCTGGATGAGGTGCGAGATGTGATTTCTGTGTGTTGATGTTGGGCCGGTCTGGAGGACTTGAGGCCGGGTTTTGACTGTAGATTGAGCACTGAGGTGTTGATAGTGTGAGTGCATGCTTGTGGACCTATATGTCTAGTAGTGTCCTTATTAGTGGAAATGGTGGCTGGATGGATACGTGATGAGCATGATATGTTAGTTGAGTTCATATGATTTGAATGTGACAAGAAGGTATTGCTGAAGGTTTCACCTATTTGAGACTCCAGGTATGTTTTTAGACTCGTTCGAGGACGAATGTTTGTTTAAAAGGGGGAGGATGTAACAACCCGGTTAGTTGCTCTAAGAGATATAGCCCCGTTTTCCCTATTTTTGTTTTTTTATGTGGTGTTTAGCTCTGTTGAGTTGTATCGAGTTAGTACGTTTGGGTTCAGAGTAGTTTTGGAAGTTTAGAACTTCTTAGGCTTGAATCCGAGGTTGATTTGCTGTTTTAGTGTTGTTTTAGGTGTTCCGAAGGTTTGACAAAATTTGGATAGTGATATAAGACTTGTTGTAATTATTGGTTGAGGTCCCGAGGAACTTTTGAATTCATATAGGTTTGGGTTGTGTTGCGCTCTTTTTTCTTATGTTTCGACGCCGTGTCTTCAAGCATAAATAATATTATATTGCGAAAATGAGCTCCTATTTCTTTTTTGATTGAAGCATTAGATCCGTATCGTAATTACGGACCCGTAGCAAAAAGAATCGCCGAATTTGGATACCATATGAGGATTTTATGGTCATTTCACTAAGAATTAGGTTGTCAAATTTTTTAGATTAATTACAGAATTGTCACTGACGGCGTAATTAAAAATCTGCACTATTTGCACATATTGAAACCAACATATCTCCTTCATTATAAGGTCAAATTGAGTGATTCTAAAGCCTAAATTTACTATAATTTCACAAGGAATTTAATGGAGGCATAAAATATGAGTTTTGGGATCGTTTGGCATGAGAAATGAGGCAGAATAGCTGGTAGAAAAGTATATAAAACTACGGTTTGTTCATTCGGTCATATTTTGAGTTGGGGAGCTCGGATTTGGGAAAGTTTGGAGGCGATATTCACCATATGGATTCAGTTAAGTTTTCTCTACTCGATTTTGATTATATTTTATGAATCAATCTTCGTTTTTGGGATTTAATTGATGATTTCAAAGTGAAATTGAGGTAGTTAAGGTTTGAGTTTTGGAGAGTTTTAAGTGAGGATTTGAGGAACCAAATGGAGTCTGATTTTGACAAACTTTATATAGTTAGACTCGAGAGAGGACGGGGATTATTATTCTACTTTTTGGACTGATTTCGAGACGTGGGTCTGGGGGCCAAGTTTTGGCCAATTTCGGATTTTTGGCATGTTTATGTAGTTTTTATTGTGGAATTAGATTCTTTAGACTATGTTGATTGTGGAGTATGATATCATATGATTGTTTGGAGGTGATACCCACGCTAGGTGACGGGTGTGTGGGTGTACGCCTCGAGGGATTGAGACTTGGTCCGTCCTGTGAGACTGTGAGGCCTAATGGCCATTATCTGTGTTTATGCATTTACTTGTTGTTGAACTTGTCTTCCTTCATGTTAGGGATCATGCTTAGGCTTTATTCATTCTCATATTAATATACTCAGTCATAGAAATTATTGTACATGTTTACCTCCGTCTCTATTATTTGCTAATATATTATGATAGTCGATGTGGGTTGTGTCCCCTTATTTATTGATGATGGTGAGGCTAGTGAGGTGCATGATTGAGTGAGACTGATAGCCTGATTGTGAGGATATTAATACCATAGCGCGTGAGTTGTCCGCATAGCACGTGAGTTGACCGTGTGGGTCCAGGTATTGATACCATAGCGCGTGAGTTGTCTGCATAGTACGTGATTTGACCGTGTGGATCCATGTATTGATATGATGGCTTGGTTGTGAGGATATTAATACCATAGCAAGTGAGTTGTCCGCGTAGCATGTGAGTTGACCGTGCATGTCCAGGTAATGCTATCATAGCGCGTGAGTTATTCGCGTAGCACGTGAGTTGTCCGTGCTTAGCGCATGGGCTTTGGGAGCCCCTCCGGAGTCTGTACACATCCCCTGTGAGCGTTAAGTGTTGAGTGTATTGAGTGTTGAGTGATGAGTGCGAGTGCTGAGTGATGGAGTGACATTGCTATAAGGTTGCATTTACTTTTGTTGTTGCTACATTTACCTGTTAACTTCTTTGTGGCATTGGTTGGTTTATGGAATTTACCTATTTATTTATGTTTATTGTAAATTGTGAAAATAAATAATTGGATTGTTTTGCTTAGCTCGTCACTACTGTTCAGTGCCTTAGTTATTTCTGTTACTACTGAGTCTGTTGTACTCATACTATACCCTGCACATTATGTGCATATCCAGGTGAGTTAGAGTGCAGCGATCGTTGAGTTCAGGCCGGCTATCTAGGTAGCCGTTAGCGTCCGCAGGACCTTGTTACTCCTCTTGCCATTTCTTCTTTTGGACAGTTAGACAGTTTATATATCTTAGTTTATATTTTTAGATGCGCATGACTTAGTGACACCCTGATGTTTGGGGCTAGCTTCCGTATTTTTATATTAATTATAATTAGAGTTGATTTAGTTTATGAGAACTTTAAATGTTAGTATTATTTTATTAAATCCTTAAAATTAATTAGTAGTAATATTTTGAGATATAGGTTTGTCTTGTAATATGATAGGCGCCATCACGATCATGCTTTAATTTTGGATCGTGACATAGTACCTACCATAGACAGACTAGTTAGGTGGGGAGTTCAATTGGATCCTTTATGCCCTCCCTGTCAATGCAAAAATGAAACTAGAGATCACTTGTATGTGGATTGTGATTTTACTAAAAGATTAGAGTCCTTCAATAGATGAGGCGATAAAAAATTTCAGCAGCTACGTGGGATCAACAGTTATAATGGTCTGTTAAAAATGCTAAAAGCAAATCACGATCAGCACAAGTCTTTACATGGTCTATGCAGAAGTCAATCATGCTGTTTAGAGGGAAAGAAAGCATAGGATTTTTGAAAAAAATGATACAAATATGGATAGGATTGCTAGAAATATTGCTTATATATATGTAATGTTAGAGCATCCACATGGATTAGGAAACTTGTCCATTCATGGTATTTTTAGCTCCTTTAAGTGATGGATTAGGTATTTTCTTGCTTTTCTATAACTTGTTTGAGAGATAGAAGATACCCTCCATATGAGGTGTGCTTCAGATCTTTAAGGTGAATGCATAGTAATTTTGTCTATCTAGATGTTTACTTTTGGATTGCTGGCTGTGATAGCTTCAGCTATAGTCTGTAATTTCAAATTTGGTGGTTAGTAAAATTTTAATTACCAAAAAAAAAACTTTTTTTATAAAAAGAAAGTACCTTTTTTGTTGAATTGAATAAATTATTATTTTTTTATATCTATATGGGTCGAAAGCTGGCAGATAATCTATTAGTCTAGATGGGCCAGGAAGCAGAAATACTCGTAGCCGAAGAGTCAACGGGAGTCATGGACAAGATTTTGATAATGGTCGAGGTCGAGCATCGTTAATGAAGCTGTAACGGCTAGTTTTCGAAAAAAGATATTAAAGGGAATATTGTAGCGAATATACCCTGTAGTTTGTACAATTAGGTTTTGTTAGAAATATGTCCCATATTTATAGAAATATGGGCCAATGATGTAGGGCAAGTGAGATTCATCTATAAGAACAAACTTTTGGCTAAAGATTCTCTCTCTTACTAAGATACAAGAAGGACGACTTCATCATGATTTTTATCTAAATTGTTCCCTACTTTTTATGAGATCCGAGAATAATTCGAACATCCAAGGATTTGTTTGTCACTCATCATTGTCGGGAAGGAGAACCACCTAATTCATCATTTATTAGGTGAATCATTCCTATTTACTTAAATGTCATTTATTATTATCCATTGCTATTAAAAACTCTATTATTGCTCATATTTCTTGGAACGATTATTGCACACAACTATTATACATCTACCGGATTTGTCCAACATTGATCACGCTTTCGGAACTCGCATCTAGAAATATTATTGTTAACTAGGTTTAACCCCTTATCACATAAATTTAATTATTTACAAAGATTATTATTTTTTGGTCAAACAATATCAAATAAAAAAATACTCATTTGTTGAAATTCAAAAAAGAAAATCTATTTATAACATGAAAAGAAAATACTATTAATAATATTTTTATTTAGGATAGGAGTGAGGGGGTGGGT